>JAKSZP010004133.1:0-149295 GCA_022478985.1 Massospora cicadina
CTCAATAGCACTAAGTACGCCCATAATTGGGATGTCTATGTTTAAGTGCTTAATTATCAATTTCATTAATTGAACCCAACTTCCACCTTAGTGCATTAAGATTAATGCACTAATTTAGGAGGTGCAATTTAGTTAATGCCATGGGACCACTTTGCACCAAAGTGGACCCATAATCAGCCATAATATAATTATATCATAGCTATTATTATTACAATAATTGGGCACCTCAGATGCAATCAGAGTGGTTATGAGGTGAATATGATTTATCAGATTATGCAGATGAATTGGGAGGATCAAAAGAGCCATTATTGGAAGGAATCTATTAGTATTGATGGTTTTCTCAAAGGGTTTTTTTGAGTCAACCATAAAAATCTAACAGTATAAAAAGGGATCATTTTATATTAAAAATTTTGGGCAGCGTTGTCATCTTCATAAATAAACTCTTCTGACTCAGCAGGGCGAAGAATATTTTGCATGACATCACCTTGCCATTACTCAAGATTATTGCTAATGACATCATTCTTATCAGCCTGAAAATTCCTTAGCTCTATCTCACCTATAAAAGGGCCTTGACTTTCACCATTTTCAGTTTACTGGACGCAAGTACTACATTAATATAGGGGTTGTTTTCCCAATTTCCACTGGTCAAGTAATGACCAATATACCAGTTGCAGTCTCATCAACTAATATGAGTATAAGGGAAAAGCTTTCTTTTAGTGCCCAAAGTCACTTTTGAGCGATTTTAAATTTAAGTTTTATTTATTCACAGCCGTCTGCCCAAACCTATTCTTTGATGTCCTTGGCTCCGACGCCTGCCACCCCAGGTTTTGTATGACCAGTTGGTCGCAGGGCTCATGGCATATGGCACTCAGCCCAAACTCATCTTTGCCATTCCATCTGGTGCGTAGCGCCTTGCTGCTCCTCGTGCAACAGCCACCATCATAACCACCACCTACCATAGCCCAACAAATCCCACCCCACGCTAGTGTGGCTGCAGCGCCTGATCATTTCTTTTGGGCTCAGGTCAATAATAGTAGGCAGATTTGTTCCCTCTACTTTGGCCTCGACCATGAAAAAAAAGTGTGCCCTCAGGCCAAGTCCGCTGCTGCGGCTTCTGAGCCCCCCTCTGGAGGTTCAGTATGGGGCGCTTTGCTGCCCCCTCCCACCCTCCAATCTCGTTCAGTGGGCCCACATGGAAAATCAGCCCCCCCAATAAAACTCCAGCCTCACTCTCCCACCTAAATCTACCCCAGCCAATCAGAGAAATGCTTGGACCACCATTGGCACCCATGCAGCTGCCCATTCGCCCAATCCCACCCACCCAAATTTGAACGCCACTATTCCAGTGAACTAGAATCAATGGGATCTATTGGCTGAGACTGACGAATCAGGTAATTTCCTCTTTAGTAAGCATACAGGTCAACCTCTCAGCCAAGGCAATTATGGGTGGGCAGAATTTTTCCTTCCCAACTTCGATGAAACCCCTACCCCTCGCCATTTTGCTCCTCTGCCCAATACAGCCCCCTTCCAAAGTGACCACCAGCTCGCCTTAGCTGCAGTGGCCTCTCCTCAGTGCCTGAAACTACGCACCACGGTGGCCCAGTCAGTGGCTCAGCTCCAGCATGGCCTGCCTACCCTCTTCTTCCCCCCCAACTTCCCTGAATCTACCTGCAGTGACATCTCAAAACTAATTGATGATGCTGAAGTTGCTGTTATGAATGTCGCAATGCTTGCTTCATTCAACCCCTCAGCCAAAATCACCTGCCACAGTATATCCCTTTTCACCCAAAATCCTGAAGCCCAGAAAAAAGCTGAAGTTCTCCTTGCAGCTTTTATTGAAACACTTTCTCATCATTATCTTGATGAAGAAGTTGAAAACTCCTACTATGCTGACCTCCACCCCCACTATACAGATGCCCCAACGCCCTGGCTCTCTGCTCTGATCCGGTACACTAACCAACATCCCTTGAACGAGGCGGGTCTTTTTGAAAACCAACCCCCCGACCCCTCTTCACCCTCTGCCATGGTGGGTTAGCGGTTTCTTCTTCCCACCTGGTTAGTAGTTTGTTTTGTCGTTTTGAGTGTAGTGATTTGGTACTGTCCATCCCCTGATCGGCATACCTCAAATAAATTCGAAATATGAGTATAAGGTACAAATAAAATATTGATAGATTCTTTAAATAACTAGAAGAATATTAATTCTACCTCCATCTCAGCGTATATATAAATTAGACTCCTGTTGGTCTAACTGACAACGTTAGATCAACTTTTACTATCTCTCACACAGGCTGCACAAAGATTTATACAATTACCATTGGTGTGTGTCACTGTTGAGGCTGCAACTTTTTTACTAAGTCATTCTTCAGCAAGTTGAATGAATATAAACAGCCTTTAAACTGTTAAGGTACTGGCGACCAGTTCACTGCAGTAGTGGGCAAGGGCTCTTTATATTTGAGAGCGAGAAAAGAAATTTTCAGTCAGGTCAAGGTGACATCATGAGCGATAATTTTCAAAAAATGAAGTGATAGCCTGAGAAATAATTAATTCCCGGCTAAGTTAAATCTAGTATGTTAGGACAATGCTGCCACCATAATTCCCTATCTAAAACTTGACCCTTGATATACCGTTGGTCCTAAAATAATTTTCATCCCTTTGGTGAAAAACAATAAGTAAATTAAATTATGACAATGAGAGATTTTAAGATTTGAAAGTAAATTTACAAAATATGGCATTCATCTGATTTCCAGAGTAACTCAAAACCAAGTTGTGAGGTGCATCATAGAAGCACCATCACTTGAACCTGAAATTTAGATGAGGATTACCACATTGGATGATCAACCAATATCAAAAGAGAGTACAATGGTAGAACCCAGAAGTGGGACCTAGTACAAAGGCCCCTGAACATCTCAGTTAAGGGTAACCACTATTATATGGAGTTCACATACAGGAGTTATCACAAGTGGACAAAGCTATTAAAGCAGTAGTCAGAAGACGTATGACAAAAGAACCTTGAAGAATCCTCATATTTACACCCCCAATCCCATTTATAGTTCAATATCACCTTTACTTTTATCTTGAATTTCCCATAAATTATAAAATTATTCGCTTTTTATCTTAATAAAAAACCATTCTAAGGAGTATCAAGTCTATCCTTTTTGTTTGAACTTGTGTTGTATCAAAAAATTAATCGCCAGTAACCAGTCTAACATTAACCAATTTGGAAGAGGACACTCTCTGTTTAGGTATCTTATGATTTAAACCCCAAGGAAGAGATTGGAAAGGTTTCCAGTGAGTCCAAAGGGCCAATGTATGTCAATTATGAATAAGAATGTCAAGAAGTTTACCATGGGTGCAGACAGTTTAACCAATTGATCAATGTATAAGGGGTAGAATCAAAGGAGGATTTACTTAGAAAGAGCTATTGTGATGTTAGCAAAGATTGTCTGGTGCTTAATCTTTGGAGTATAGCCCCTGATAAGTGAGCTGGTCTCTAAAGGCAAGTGAACTGAGGTTGGTGAACTGACTGCGTGTTAGTGCAATGCTCCTTGAAGTTGCCTTGATCTACTTGGCAATTGTTAGATTTGCTCCAGGCATCTGTGAACATCTGTATCTTGCTATAAATAATTGCTCCTTATCTTTACAGGGAAAATATATGTGTACTTTTTCTTTCTGAGGTAAAAAATGGAAACTCCAAGCCAAAATGCCATTTTTCTACTTTGATTTATTATAATTACCACTTTAATTAGCTGGGAAGTCTTAGGTTTGATTTTTAATTAATAACATTGCTGCTGTGGCACAAATGAGGCATTTTGAACTAGTAAAATAATAATAATTTGAGTTTTGTATTCAGAACAAAATTTTCAATAGACACCATAACTTAATCTTAGTAAAAAAATGACCTAAGATTTTGTCCTACTTTAACCAGAATTTTATATTGAATCATCTTAGATTGTAGGAAACCTCTGAGCTTACTAAAGGAATTTCTAAAGCTTGTATTTTATTAAGTCTTTTGCTTTTAAGAATAAGAACTGACTACGTTGAGTGATCTATTAATATTTTATATGTTCTCAGAAAAATTTTAGTGACAAAACTCTTTCTTATTTTAAATAAGATATCTTTTTGAATTTTAATCCTAAGATCTTGATAAGAGCTTATACCTATGAGCTATCAAGGGTGATATAGATCTATATATATATAAATCTAAACTATGATTATTCATCCCAAAATGACTATGTTCTTATAACCGTATTGCCAATTTCTACGCTTTGCTTGCTCTTTATAATTAACCAGATGATTCTGATTGATTTTTTCAGCTTTTATAATTTGATGATTAATTATACTCTTTAAGATTTAACCCACTTAAAAACCTAAATTTTTAAAAGAATGAAATTTACCACCGCTGACTTGCCACTCAACGTTTTCCCAATTATTGGTCTCAGCAAAGCCACCTTCTGCTCCATTATGGTGTAGCAGCACTCCACCTCTGCGCTTTTTGCCCTGTGGAGAAACTTATTTGAAAATAATTGAATAGCCTTCCCAACACTTCTGGATACTTTGTCCCATCTATAGATTAGCGCTCCACCTTACACATGTACACTTGAATATCCCTCAACTATGTGCCCTTCCTCACCACCATTTATCTTTGGCTTCATATAACCTATGGATGACTATTCCCATACATAAATAAGGCGATTATTGAACTTGCCACCCCTGCTTTTGTACCACTGGATTTTTTGACTGTTGCATATTGGCGCTTAGGCATCAGATTTCAAGTAGAAGTTGCTATGCTATAGTTATAATGTACTGTTGGATGACAGTAGCCTTAAGAAACTTGCAAAAAATACACTTATGGTAAGAGAAATTTATTATAAATAAAGAGCGCAAGGTAGTATTTCTTACTGCTAAAGGCTCAACGGCTCACTATGCTATCCTCTTTTCATGCTTAATTTTCTCCAGCAATGTAGGAAAAAAGATACTCTTACCATTGAAATCCCGCCACAATATGCTTTTTCCACTAGCATTCTTATTGGTTCATTTTTATGTATAATAAGCAGCACTCCAAAGTGGTAGACCAAAGAACAAAATTATCTAAATTGAGCTAAGTGAGCAAATCACAAGGTCTATGTATGGCTTAAGGATGACATAATAATGGAAATAAACACCAAGGATAAAGCTGCATGTCAAGAGGCCAAGAAGGTGAAGTTGGCAGGCCTCCCTGACCTTATATATGCCTTGGATCAATGCTGGGTTAATGTGAGGTATGCTCAGGTTGGTCCTATGAATGTAAGAGAAGTTCAGTCCTGTATAACAGCAGGTGCGTTAAAAAAAACCAGCTTTGCAATTGATTATGAAGTTTTACTTTGATTTCTTTGTGAACAGGGTCTAATAACCAATTAGTAAAAAAATCCCAGCTTGGGTCAGTCTTGCCTACAATTGATAACACAATTTTAGTCAATTACCAATTATAGTCTATTGCCCAATGGAAGTTTGTGCTTATTGGTGCACCTTGGCTTAGCACCAATTCCATTGATTGATTGTTCCCCTGAATTTCATAAAATTTAAATTCTCAAGCCCAATCTCTCTCGTTGGTTGACTTACCCATAATAAATAACCCTTCATTACTATATTTTTATAGATGTTATCTTGGAAAAACTTGTGTTTGGACCTTTTTTGAAGAGGTCTCATGCAACGTTAGTTGTTTAATTTTAACAACTGTAAATCTCTCCGCTCATGCACCGTTGGGACGCCCAAGTTCCCTACAACCTGTGACACCTAAGCACTCCAGCTAAGAGCACCACTTTGGTATGAACTCCACTTTGGGGTTCACTTCAACCTTTTGTTAGTTCATTTTTGGTTTATACTATCTACCTCTAACCACCCTCGTCTTAAGTTATTACAGCTTAAGCGCCCTCTGTGGAGCTCTATTAACTTTATTATTAACTACTAGTTCCCTGACGTTAAGCCTGTGCACCATGCACTACCTCTCTGGGAACAGGAGAGTTATAGACACTCTCCTTACATTAGTTGACCAACAACTTTCTTTTTCGTGCATGGACTTCTTTCTGTGTGGGAATTTCTTAAAGTGAAAATGGTGTGTGCCAGCTGTTGGCCACAGCCGCGGTGGGGCTCACTACTGTTTATCTTTTTTCTGAAGGTTGGAGCATCTCAGCGTGATTCTTTCTACCCTCTGACTGGAAAGTACCTACCCTTCTTGCTTGTACCCAGTGGATACAGATGCTTCAATATCCAAAAGTCGTGATTCCCCAACTTTCCGCCAAAATTAATAAAAGTGACTCAAATAAATTTTTCTTTGGCTCCGCATTCAGATGGTGCAAGAGGTATACTCGATGTCAGTCCTGGTGGTGATGTCCTTGGATAACGTCAGAAAACACATTGCTAAAAATGGGAATAAGGTCATTTATGACCAAAAGCGCGTTTTATAATGACATTGCCATATATACAACAAAACCATATTTCTTCTCTTATAATTCAGATATGAACCCCGTTTCAAAGTATCAAATCACCCCAGAGAACCCACGCTTGACCACCACGATGATCCATGGAACCCAGGAGGTGGAAAAGGAGTTCAATCACAATATATAAACGTATATAAAGTTGCTGAAGTTATGTTGGGATATGTGGTCTCAGTAGTAAGAGTGGCCAAATATCTCTCTCCATTCTATGATGCAGAAACGTACCCTAGGGGTATGTTAGACCGTGATGAAAATTTTTGTGATGAAGTGTTGGCATTTTATATCATAGATAAGAATCATTAGGGATATTTTTTATTAACTGCCCTTTCTATCGCCTTCAGGTAAGATTATCACCACTACCTTGGTGGATACTATAGCCTCTGAGAATAATATTGACCAAGACCTAACCAACTACCTTGAGCTTAGTTGCTTGCCAGGTGGTATAGTTAGGGGAGGGGCTTCTCAAGGTATTTCCCCCTGAAGGTACTATATTTAATGGATTATCAAGTTTGCAAGTATCTTTTAACGGACTGTTAACAAGCAATCAAAAACCTTTTGTAGCCCATTATTATGGAAGTGTAATGGTGGCGAAAGTTTGACGTCAGTACCAATTTGAGAGACAATACCCTATCCTTAACATTAAAGAATGGTCATATATGGATTGTTCCTTTGACTGAGTCTAATTTTCAGGTTGATTTTCCCCACTGGCCCAATATCCACACTCTCAGTCTCGCTCCATTGTTGGAGCCCTCACTGAAGGTACATTTACCTTCCTGTTTGGAGGGTCTGGAATGTTCGTTTGATGTGACTTCAGCCAATGAATTACCTTCTCATTCAGAGTTTGATTGCGATTTCAAGCTCACAGTTGATATGGTGCATATATCTTCCCTGATTTACCCTTTAACCGTATGGGAGAAAGCATCATTAGATGTGTGGGTCAAGGAGAAGTTAGCCAAAGGCGCGTTTTTTAAACCTACCTCCCCAGTATGCTCCCCACTTCACTTTGTGGAGAAAGCTGATGGTACCTTGCACCCTTGCGCAGATTATGGAAATTTCAACAACGTCACAGTCCCAGGTTTGCATCCCATCCTGGTGACTCACAGATTGCTCACTATGTGGATATGGCAAGAGTCTTCTTCAAGCTTCATTGTTTAAACGCGTTTAATTAGATCCATATCGAGAAGGGCCAGGAGTGGCTAACCACATTCCGTGCCAGAAAAAGGAATTTTCTAATCTTGTGTTGTGCCCTTGCTATCTTTCAACGCCTATTGATGCGACTTAGAGGGACCTGCTGGTATATGCGCGGTTGCCTACATGGGTGATACCCTGGTGTTTTCCCCTGATCATGATTCACATGCAGTACACCTTGGCAAGTGGTGGAGCGGTTAAAGTCAGCCAATCTTACGCTGAAGAACAGTAAGTTTGAATTTTTCAAGTCCCAGGTCACCTTTTTGCACAACGTCTTGTTTGACTAAGGACACATGATAACTCCAGACAATGAGAGGGCGATAAGTGAGTGGCCCACCCCAACTTTGGTCAAGGAATTGAGGAGTATTTGGGGACATGTACATTCCTCAAGAAGTTCACACTGAATAATCTGAAGTGGCAGCGCCCTTGTATAAGACGAGTGGGGAAAAAAAGCTACAGTAGTCCCCCATTTTGAAGGATGCTTTCCAAGCAGTAAAGTGCACTCAGTTGTCCACATCCATCCTTCGCCATATTAATTTTGAAAAGAATCTCCTTGTGTCTACTGATGCCTATAACTTCGCCATAGTGGCTGCCTTATTACAAGTAGGTGAAGATGGAATAGAGTCATCTAGTGTGACTACTTTCTAAGAAGATGTCTCTGCCTGAGTTAAACTGCGCTGTTTATGACAAAGAGTTATTAGCAGTGGTGGAGGCGTTGACTAATTGGTGCCATCGCCTGCATGGCTCTTCCCAACCCTTCCGCATACATACTGATCACCATGTATTACTGTATTACCACGCACCTCATATCTTGACCCCATGAAAAACCCGCTGGCAAAAACCCTTGCCCAATTTTACATTTCCTTATGAGATTATTAATAGCAAGGAGAATGGTTTGGCGGATGCTTTGAGCTGAAATTCTGCATTAGCTTTCAATCTGAAGGTGATAGAAGTGCATAATACCCAGTTGATGATTCCACTGGGTAAAATTGTGTCTCAACCTCCCTCTTCCTTAGCCCATAGGCCAGCGCTCTCTCCTATGGATAATGCGGAGGAATACAGGATTTCTAGAAAGGTAGTCATTTCTCAGCCGTTGTTAGCTAAATATACTATAATCCTTGCTAAGAGCGCGCTGAATCAGGAGGATCTAACCAGGTGTCATCACGTAAAGGATGAATGGTGTGTTTTCAGGGGCGCCTATGGGTTCCTGATGGACCACTTATCCTGGAAATCATATAGGACCATCATGACGGAATCACTGTTAGTCGTCCTAGGGAGGAAAAGTCTATGGAGCTAATTTGACGCACATTCAATTAAGAAGGGATTACCCGCTCAGGTGGTAAGTTATTATAAAGAATGCCTGATCTTCAACAAAACTAAATCAACAACCACTAGTGGGATTTTGGTGCAAGTTCAAAAGACTGAAAGGCCTTGGACTCTCCTATAGGGGAATATTATTGTTGAATTACCTGTTTCTGAAGTTTATGATGCTATGGTAGTGGTGGACCGATTTATGAAGTTCGCCCGCTTTATTCCTTGCAGAACCATAGTAGCCAAGGCTGAGATAAATAGCTCATCATCACTCGTTTGTTTGCACTCCACAGAGTCCCCCAAGAAATTTTATTAGCAATGGAAACCCCAATTTACCTTTATCTTTTGGGAAGAGTTGTGTTAGGCTCTTCAGACTCGCCATTGCCGTTCAACTGCCCATCACCCCCAATCAGATGGGCAGAACAAATGAGTGAACCAGTGCTTGGAACAGTTTCTGCATTGTTACACCGCTGCAGCTCATTCAGATTGGGTTTCTCATCTTCCTATGTCTCAGTTTAGCTATAATAACAAGTGACATGCATCTACCAGTCGTTCACCATTTCTCGCCAGCTATGGGTTTAAACCCAATCTCAACATGGAGCTAAGTTATGGATCAAAAGTTGAAGTGGTGGAAGACTTTGCTAGACTATTAAGAAAGTCCACCAAATGGTTTCCACAAGCTTGGAGGCGGCTATTATAGCTTATAAGGAGCACGCTGATGGCAAGCGCCAAGTAGGTTAATGCACAAAGAAGGGGATCTCGTGATTCTTGATGTTTGAAGCATCACTATAAAGCAGTTATGAAAAAAAATTGGGACCAAAGAGGATTGGCCCTTACCGTGTTGTAAGAAAGGTGGTCCATGCCTCAAAAATGTTAGATCTTCCCTTTTCATTTTGGATCTTTTCAGTCTTTCATGAAAGCAAATTTGATGCTGTTTGAGGGCCCCTCAGAGACTCCTGAGGCTTATCTCATAGATGGGGCGTTAAAGTGGGAAGTGGAGAAGATAGTAGCCTCCCGCCAAGTAAAAAAAGAAGGATTGAGTACCTGGTATCATGGAAGGGATTTGATGCAGCGGAAAACAGTTCAGTGCCAGCGTGTGACTGCACACATGCTTAAGACTCTATTGACTTTTTCCAAAAGCGTTTTTTTCAGGCCGCCAGACCTCAGTCAAAGCAGACTGTTGCCGCCTATGAAGTTGTCCCAGACCACAAGAACTTTTCTCTGGTGCAAGCACCTGGAGGGGGGTGGAGCCCCAAAAGAGTGAGAGGGTAATGCCATTGCTTGAGAATAAAAAAATAATAGGGCAAACATCAAGGTTAAAGCTGCATGTCAGGAGGCCAAGAAGATGAAGTTGGCAGGCCTCTCTGACCTCAAACATACATTGTATCAACTCTGGGTTAAGGCGAGGTATACCCAGGTTGGTCCTAATGATGTAAAAGAAGTTCAGTCCTGTATAACAGCAGGTGCTTTAAAATGAACCATCTTTGTGATTAAAGGTGGTGGTTTGCTCCAATTTCTTGGTAAATGAGGTCTAATAACCAATTAGTTTATAAAATTTCAGCTTGGGTCAGTCTTACCTACAATTGATAACCCAATTTTAGTCAATTACCAAGTATAGTCTACTGCCCAATGGAAGCGTGTGCTTATTTGTGCACCTTGGCTTAGCACCAATTCCATTGATTGATTGTTCCCCTGAATTTCATAAACTTTAAATTCTCAAGCCCAATCTCTCTCGTTGGTTGACTTACCCATAATAAATAACCTTTCATTACTATATTTTTATAGATGTTATCTTGGAAAAACTTGTGTTTGGACCTCTTTGAAGAGGTCTCATGCAACGTTAGTTGTTTAATTTTAACAACTGTAAATCTCTCCGCTCATGCACCGTTGGGACGCCCAAGTTCCCTACAACCTGTGACACCTAAACACTCCAGCTAAGAGCACCACTTTGGTATAAACTCCACTTTGGGGTTCACTTCAACCTTTTTGTTAGCTCATTTTTGGTTTATACTATCTACCTCTAACCACCCTCGTCTTAAGTTATTACAGCTTAAGCGCCCTCTGTGGAGCTCTATTAACTTTATTATTAACGACTAGTTCCCTGACGTTAAGCCTGTGCACCATGCACTACCTCGCTGGGAACAGGAGAGTTATAGACACTCTCCTTACATTTTCAGGGGTTTCCATTATAGTCATAATTAAACGATTGCAACTAAGGTTCTGGCAGATGGCTTTAATAAAAAGTATAAATTTTCATACCATATATTTTAAGCTGTCGTGGGGGATAATATAGAAGTTATGGATATATGATTAGAGTGGATATAAAGCCTAGGCCAGGAGATAAAACTATCATCATATTGAGGTATAATAAATTGCACCTGTAGTGTTATGAAATTTGATACACCATATATTTCTATTTACAAATCAAAGGTGTATCACCAAAAATCTAGTACAACTTTGGTAACTCCTAAGAATTCGTGGATGCACACTTAAATAACCCATAAATGATCAAATCCTATTTCTTTTTATAAGTTAAAATAAATGTTAAATCAATATTGAATAAACTGATGGTTGGTCAAACCACTTGCAACATTGACTTCCACCCTATAAGCCAGTTTTGATATAGGTTTCTCAGTTGAGGAGAATGCTGCAGCAGTGGCGAATACTCCTTTATTTTATAGAACCATGTCTGTTTCACCACTTGCACTCACCTTCCCATCATCACCACAATGATGGTGTCATTTGCAAATCTTCCTTAACATTAGTCACCCTAAATTTTATCTTACAAGTTAATGGTGGGGCTTTTAGCCAAAAGCATTCATTCTAACTCTAATTCACTGTTTCTCTGGTACAGAGCATCTCATAGCCCCTGCCACTGTCACCATCACCCCCCATCACCCAGCATCACACAACTGATCTCCCATGAGTACACATTGCTGCGGCATCAGATCATTTCTTTGGGCTCATTTCAATAATGTTCAACAAATTTGTTCTCTCTGCTTTGTCTTAGATCACTCTAAAAAGTCTTGTCTCTGTACGACTGACCATATAACTACTGACTCCATTTTCATTGCATAATAGCACTTCGAATGGGGTTTTCTTTCTGTCACCACTTGCTCCGCCAGCTCATTAATTGGACCAGCATTATAATCTTTCTCACATCCCTATATTTCACCACACTCAACCACCTGCATTGATTTCACTAATCTGGTTAGGCTTGGATTACCATTCCCACCCAAATGCTATCCCATTTACTCCTCCATACCCAGCTCCCCACAGCTACCCATTAAGATCAACCAAAACCTTAAATAACTGAATGAGGGTAAGGAATTAAGCTATATCATCCCATCATCAACCAATGAAATGACTTTAGTAAATTTTAGGTTCTGATCTTTGATGCTCAACCAAAACAAGTGTATGTTCCCAAGACTAAATCTAAACGTTCATTAGTGACCGTCATTTAGCTGTGGTAGTGGCTTACTCACTGGAAGAAATTCCCCGTTATGATGCAAGCCTTAGATAAGTCACCTTGCTGGTATCTGGTTTGCCCAAGCTCAAATACCTCAATAATTTTCTCCACACCGTAAAATATGAACCATGAAGTTGCACCAAGATGTCCATGCTGCTATAAGTACAAGTTTTGCTGAACTTAAAATTTGGTTCAAAAGGTATTACCCCTGAAAATGCTTTAATGATGTCCAATATTAATGAACCCTTGTAATGCTGAACATCACATCTCAATATTTTGATCACTCAGCATGGTCCAAATTAGCTCAAGTAACCCTCCCATTGAGCATATTGCACCTCTTTAACGGATGCCCCCACACCTTTTCTGTCTGCCTTAGTCAGAGCAGGATGCAGCATCATCTTAAATAAACACCTCCCAATCCCCCTCCCCCTCTTCCATGGTTTGTTAGCGTTTATCCAATTTTCACCTAGTTGGTGTGTTTTTGTTTGGTTTATATTTGACAGCTCATGTGGGCATTTTAGTTCATTGTTGGTTTTTTTCTCATTAAGCACTTGCTATGTCCATCTCTTGGTTGGCTTACCACATAAAAATGTAACTTAAATATAAAATAAATAAATTGGATTAATTATATATAAAGTCTCATGTAATACTGGAATTTTTGGTTTCTCAATCACTACTCACCAAGTGATGTATATCCTTTTTAGCACTAGTGTTGCCCACCAAGTGCCCAAGTGTTTTATATTAAGTTGCTAATGATTCATATGTCAACTTGAAATATTGTCCTAGGTTTTAATTGGGTAAAGATTATTTGATAAAAAAATTTTCAATTTTATTTAAAAACAAGATGTATCTGACCACGCGTTGCTGTGGTTTGGTCTTGTTAAATGAAAATAAAGAAAAGAAAAAGCACAAGTTTCCAATATGTTTAATTTTGCAATGCTTGTGGGTGTACAATATTTTTTATTGTTTCATTGTCTGTTCAGATATAGTGATTGTCTAATTTGGCGACTCTAGAACACACAAAATATAATTTGTTCATCTGAGGAGCAATCCGTTTCTAGATCTAAATTGCACATCAGAAGCTCTTGCTCTGAGCTTTGTTTATTGTGATTGCAAATCCCAATTAAATTGGAATTGCAATCTCTTAAACTGAAATGGCATATCAGTTGAAATCATATGAATGGGAGGAATGAGGACATCTTCACCTTTGAAAGGTCCTGTCAAGATTGTTGCCTCTATGACGTTGCTCATGTTTTTTTACTGCAAGCTGCATGCTGTTGCAAAGCTTTGGCTGGTTGATATTTTGCAACATGATAATTGGCGCACCAATTTCAATTTAAGTATGTGTGGTGGCATCCCTGGCAGATTGAGTGAATTCAAAATACTTTTGGATAATTACCCACTTAATCTGCTTCCACAATAGTGCCAACTGATGTGTATATGACTTCCTCGTTTTGAATGTTAGACTGAGTAATATTGTTAGGTTTGTAGACGTTTATGTTCTTGGCAGCAAGAATAACTAGTTTCAGCCAATCATGATTCTTATAGCTGGTTTTAATATTGGGAAATACTTTTTTAACTAATTATTCTTTTGATTTCACTAAACATCAGAAGTTATGTGACAGTGAAAGTTTGTCCTGATGTCATATCAACTGCATCTATCCGTTCCCAATTTCCAGAAATTTATTTGAGATTATCAGCTGATCAACCATTTTGCAGCTGTACACGCATATTTGCTGTTAATTTCAACGTCTTTGCATGTCAGAACAAAGTAGAGAATTTCAGGCAAGCATTTTCTTGTCCACTGGTGTCAATCAAGGAATTACAGGTAATGTTTGCTTGAAATCTCTTACAAACAATATTAATGCGCTCCCAAATGGTCTTATGCTTCCACAAAAATCTTGCAATGATCAATCAAGAGCCTTGAGTGATTTTTTGCGTGCCATTTTATATTCATCCAAAACAAAAGTTTGCATTTCTGCAATACGTTTCCCATGACAGATGCTTTGTACATGTTGCATGTGGGGGTTTCAAACGTTTCATGTTCAATGGTAAACTCAATGCGGAAAGAGAAGTTTTTCCATCTGGTAGCAATATTGAAGCTATTATGAATAATGTAGGAGGGAAAACTATGTCCTTTTATGATCAAATTTCTGCCAAAAATAATCTATTTAGGAACTTTTACCAGTTCCTTCTGGAACATCAAAGAGAAGATTTCTCCAACCACATTATCAAAAGTTTGTATTTCATGATTGTAAATGCTTTTTTTCTCAACTGTTATCTTGGGATATATGTGATTGCATATATGACAAAAGATCACCCATGTTGTAAATTTGTTTATGAAGCAATTTTACATTGAACAAAGCAGCAGCAGATCAATTTTGTGATTGCATTACCAAATTGATTGAAAAAAATTTACATTTTTTGAGCTCAAATCTCCAATCATTATCAACGCTTTAGTTGTAGATTTTTACTCTGAAATCTATGTTCATATTTAAATTTTCCTCGCGTATTCAATGAAAAATATCTTCAGACATGTGTGATTTGTATTTCTCTCATAACTCTGTTGGAGATGAGGGAGAGAAGGTGGTCAATATGATTGCAGAAAATGCACAGATTTTATTTGATTGTGGCATGTTGCATGCATCGTTAATGCATACATCCCAATGTCAGTCATTCTCCAATAAAATCAGAGCTTGACATGCACTGATGAAAGTACATGTGTAATGCTGTTGACAATTCGCAATTTCTGGAAAAACGTTGGACTGTACACATCTACAAACAGCATTAAAAGAAAGAAGCATTCATCTTAATTATGATGCACTGTATACAGTTTGTCTATCTTAGTTTCTTTAAATATGCCAGGTTGTCCATTGACTCGCTCACCTCATTTGCGTCATTTAAATGATTTTCTACTTGCATTCCACGTGTATTATGCAGACACTTCCAAATACAACAATGTTTTTTCAAATTCTTCATTTTGACATAACTTTTAGAAAGCTGATAAGGTTGTAACGAGTGGATTCAGGGCTATAAGTTTCACATTTGCAGCTGTGATTTATACACCATGTACATTTTCTAGGTGTATTGCTAAATGAACAACAGCTGGATTTCGTTCATGTATGGGAAATGAAAGAATTCGCCATACAGCTTCATTGCTGCTTAAGTATCTTCCATCCTGATACTGTGAGATCTCATCAATATGTATGACCGCATTCCTACAACTTCTTTCTGGTTGCACAAAACTGGCATGTCGTTTCCTTTATTTACATACTTACAAATGTATTTCCCAATTTAATAGAGTTATATTATTCCACTTTAATGTTCGCTTTGTATGTTTTTGATAGCAAAAGTGAATATGGAACAACCCACTATTGTCTACTTTGATGCCACTATTTTACATTTGTAAGGTTACTAAATTAAGGCCATCTTCTGCTGATCTTCTTCTGTATAAAGGATTTTCATCATTTTCCTGTATCTGAGTTGAATATTAATGCTTGAGGATATCACTTAGAGCGTTTTCCATCTATCATACATGGTAAATTTTTGATTCAGTGTACCATAAAAGGTCCATGTATCACAAACTTTTGTCACAACTTCTTATAAATCCTTATCAATGTTGTAGTTGGGTATTTCAGCACATATTACATTGTTGATCTCATTTGAAGTGATTTTGTTTTAGAGCTAGATTAGTATACTTGCATGTGGAAATCCTCTCTTTTGTCATTCCACTGAGTACATCTGGCAGCTCATAGACCCAAATACTTCATGTTTTACACTAAAATCCATCAGTATATCAGCTTCTGTCTAAATTAACTTTGATGTCATGCCTATCCACTGACAATTGTCCAGGAAGTAAGAGCTGTTGTATATTGTTCCAAAGATAGATCGAATATAAATGTAATGAATCTTTCTGGACACCCATAGTGACAAAAATATTCAATTGCTTCTTGAGAGTACTCTGCATATAACATGGACTGCCTGTTTATGAAGATGGCAGAATTTGCTAGTCTTCCAACGTTAGTTGTGTTACCCTTCATTTAAATCTGCTTTTCAGAAATGAGTGTATTCTTCACAGTAAAGCTTGGTTAGATTCAAATGGATGAAAATCAAACATTCTGTTTCGATTTTAGCTTACATATCTATGATGCATTGGTAACATTTTGACAACATTTCAATATGTGTAAGTCTTCACTTTTCCTATATCATTAATCAGTATGAATAGTAGCTCATTACATTGCATTTCTTGTTTATTTCTTCACCACTGACTGGATTTTATTATATATAAATGTTGAAGTGATATTCATCAGCACCATCCCAAAAATGATTGGATATTTCTGGGCATTATAGCATCAAAGAGTTTCTGCAACCTTTGTCAATTAAAAGTTTTTCCAATGAAGAACAATATATCTAGGCTAGGATTGATCCTCAACTACAACAATTGTCACTTTATTTATAGTTGGAGCATCGCATATTCACATATGTTCTCCAGAAGGCATTTTGTCGGCATAAATAACAATCTTGTGTGTATCAGATAGCATCATGTCAAATTCTATGTTGACAAATGCACTAAATTATTTGTGTGTAAAAATCTCTTGCAGTTGAAAATGATGAACCTTTTTATGCTGGTAGAAATTCTGCAGTATGCATATAATTCATCATTTCCATCACTGACAAAAACATTTGTAAGAACTTATGTTGACCACCTGGTAACAGAAGCAGGGAGACAGCTTTATGATAATCTTGTCCTTTCACTTTATAAGTTGGCATGAATCAAGCCGTTATGATTTCTGTGCCAAATGACGTCATTTGTAAGCATGAGTTTTATGTCCTAATGTTATATAGGAAATGCTTTGATTCAGCAGTATCTGCAAGTAAAGTTTTTAATGACTTTAGCATTTAGAAAGTTGAAGCATTTTAACTTTCCAGTGGCACAACACATTCATTTAAATTTTACATTAAATTTCAGAGCCTTGGAATGAGGACACACTTCAGTCATAGTGCCAATGAGAACATGCTGGATCAAGCTATAATCAGCTTAGTTGTACCAGAATGCAAGTCAATTTTAATTGTGTGATTTCTGAGCATGGAGTCATATTAAACATTGTCTTCTGTTTTCTCATCAAGTCTTTCAGCCTCTTTCAGCCTTCCACGTTCATTCTTTTGAGAACACAAAAGTTCTGAAGCTGTAGAATGCAATCGTCATGCTCACAGACACGCATCCTTGTGTCCGGCTGCACGTCCCTCTGGTGCTTTATCAGCACATATTTGAGTTTTTTATCACTAGTGGTGCCTAACCCAAAAGTTGGAGCGCCGCAAATCTTTATTCTGCATATGTACAAAGAATTAATTGTAAATGTTAGGATTTGACCTGCCCCAATCAATTTAATTTAAATTTCCCTTACCTCTGATACCTCTCTGATTTTTCCTCTCACAGAGCATTATTTTCCATCCCCTAATCAATTTGTTAATAGAAAGCCTGCCGTTGACTCCCCAACTGATCAACATCAGGATGCTGAAGATCTCGCTGGTGGAGGACGTCGCTACCCTGTAAGAATTGGAAGGAAAACCTTGCCTGTAAATATTCGCGCCTTTTCTTAAATAAAGTTACGTTTTTATCTCCAATTTGTTCTTATTTATACTTATTTCTAGAGCCTCTGTACAGAAAGCTCCTATCCGGCCATCAACTTCACCAGTTTTAATACAATAGGTCCCTCATCACCTATTCCCAAGCTTATAGCAAGTTACGGCTCCTACATTTAGGATTACGAGCTCTCCCCACTGTCTGATCGCTGCAGGACATTTTATCCCATCCGTTTTGGTTCGCTTCAGAGGAACTATTGCCCTCAGCTACCCTATCCCAACAAAGTAATTGGTGCTCCCTGCCAGGTACTCTCCTGAGCTACCTGGTGAATAAATATATTCACAATGGATTATTCTTGCCAAGAATCTATTTGCCACTTACCAAAATATCCAGCATCACCCAATGGGTAACTTCCAAGGGAATCGCGACCATGAGAACAGTAAACCCAATTTTATGCAATTACATGCTATGCTCAGTATTTCTATTCCAGCCCTAGAACCTCAAAACTATTACTTTTAGCCTACAGGCGTTGCTGATACTGTTAATTGATTACTTCTAGGTGCCCTTTTCCCCGGAGATCACTCACATCATAACCACGCCTCTACAATTCCTGATAATCTGCGAGTGCTATATGAATCTGCCACCTTATCCGACTCTGAATTAGGAGTATCTTGCACAGAGCGATATTTAAAATGATTTGCGCACCCCGCCCAAAATCATTTAGTCAAAATGATGGGGATCCATCATCAAAAAACTTGAGACAGTTTACCTTGTCACAAGAGTTACACTTCTACCTTTTAGATTTCTACAACTCAGCTTCTTCGCTTGTAAGGGATAACTGTGAGGCTATTCTTAAAAATTGCAACCAATCTATCTCAATTCAAAACCAACTCTCCCAACTGTACATGGAAGTGGCTAGCCTGCTTCGCGAGGAAGTAGCTGCCCAATTTACTGAGAACACCACAATTATCTAGAGTCAATTGTAACAAGCCATTGCCAACCTCGCCAGATAACTTAATGCTTTTACTGAACAAACTTTTGAACAGATAAGCCAGATTGAATCAACAATTCAACCAGCGTTTAAAGTCTCAAGCATGCCCAAGATTTCAGGGCCCCCTGGCCCTGTGGGTCCCCCAGGACCCAGGGAGCAAGGATCAGCTGGTCCTTCAGGAATGATAGGGCCCATTTGTCAGGATGGAAGTGAAGGGCCACCTGGGCCAACTGGCCCCCCTAGATATGGGCATCCTAGTCCTCGTGGGCCCCCTGCGCCTCCTGGCCCTCCTGGCCCTCTGGGTCCTCCAGGTCCAACTGTGCACTTACCTTCCCCTCCAGAGGATCCTTCCTCAAATAGTTGCCTTCTTACTCACGAACAAAAACCTTGAAATTATTGCTTGAAGCTGTTGGTTATCTCGCTCTGGAGAACATATTGATCCAAACCTTACTGTTGATGCAATTAAGGAAGGGTTGGACAAAACTTAGCATCTTTATGATTCTCTCACTGACAAACTAATTCACCAAAAAGAAAATTAATCACGTTGGAGCAAGACAATTATGAGCTCTGATCCCTTGTTCAAAATCTACATGTTGAAATGGAATCATTACACAACGAACTTCAACAAAAAGCATCCACTGAGTCCCTAATTGCCCAAATTGGGGCTTTTCAAGTGATCTGAACCATTTTAGACAACAAGCTGATTTAAATCGGAATCTTGTGCCTCCATCTGAATTTGATATATCTGAAATCAATTGAATTAGCCCAATAGGCATTAATGTTATTTCAATTCCTGTGGGAACTAAGTTTAAACCTTCTTTTAAAGACAAGTTCACCTCAGGAGAAGGAAGTATTGCTTCATTTCTATATATTTATTAGAACGCAATGGAGGAAGCTCCTGATTGAAAAAGGTTAATTACTTACCCTCTTGCCTTAGTAGATCCACCAAAGAAATTATGGTACCCCACCTCATGAGATGCAGTAATTGGGCTGAGGTGAAGGCCGCACTTATTGAAGAATTTGGTATTAATCTCACCTTGGTAAATCAGAAACAGGTCTTTATGAGTATTACGTTAAGACGTAGCGAATCTCCTGCAGAGTTTACTGTTTGATTCTATGCTGAGGCTCAAACATTGGTAACTAATAACTGCCTCACTCCCGATGATACTGTTGTTGCCATCCTATATGCTTTAGAGTTTAACCCCCAACTTCATCTTCACATGACCTCAGTTAAACGAATTTTACTTCTATTTTAGATATTAAGGAGGCCCTTCTTGAAATTCCTACTTCTGTGGTTACTGCCGCTCCTGCTTCCACTTCATCCTCATGTCCTCAAATTCATGTGATGAATAACAATGAGTCTGGAAAAAATCGAGCTCATCCCAACAGCACCTATTGTGGCTGTCACAACCACATCATTCAGCATTGTTGGACGAAAATGGCCGAAGAGAAAGCAAAAAGATGGGTCAGCATAGGGCGAGAGGCTCCCTATGCTGACAACTTTACTGCGCCTCGAGAACAATCAGTTCATACCATTTCTGCTGACCTTGTTGGCCCTAGTGCTACTGAAGAGAAACCCATATTGAGCCTTCCATTGATATTAAACCTAGCGATATTCCTTCTTATCCTCTTTCTAAGTCAGCCCCTGCAGCTATATATTCTATCCCAGCTCAGTGGGGAGTGATGGTACCCTTATTGAAGCGGTGGTTTACAAGGTGAAGGTTCTTGCTATTGTTGACTCTGGCTCTCCGATTAACATCACTTCTTATTGACTAATCAGAAAAATTAAGATTAAGCCTGATCTTAACCATTCATCAGGATATGGGACCGCTGGTACCGCATATGCTCAAGCTATAGGTGCTTACTCCCACTTGCCCATAAATTGAGGCGGCCTACAGCTCTCTATCCCTGTTGTAGCCTTGGATAATAATAGCTATGACCTCCTATTGGGCACTGGGTTTTTTAAGGAACATGCTGACATTATTAACTTTAAGTCTAATTTCATTTCTATAATAGGATACCGTGTCCCTTTACTTTTAATTTATGCACTTAAGGAAAAAGGAAGCAAAAGTTGAGGACATGCCTTCTTAATTCTCCTGATTCCGTTGAGCGTTTAGAAAATCATGTGTAGGGGTCCAAAGTTAAGTTGCCCCATCCCATGGTCGAGGCTGAGGAGGGGATGCCTTTACATTCTCTCTAGGTCTTTATATACCTCCGCAGGCCCAAATCCTGGTATACAATGGGTCCAGTTGGTTCCCCCTCCTAATTACTTGCTCAAGATATCTAGTTTACCTAACCCTTCCATACTTGAAGCTCTCCCCTGTCAAGGAGTTTTAGAACCCTCTTATCAAGGCACTGTCACTGTTCTTTTAGCCAACCTCTCCCGGTCTCCTAAAGTCATTGAGCTGATTCAACCTATCGCTTATGTCCACCTCTTGCTTTATGACCAGGTGATGGGGGTTCATGGCATTGGGACCCTTCATGACTTTGGTTTATAAAAGCCTCCTGTTGTTGCTGCAGTGCCTGTACAAATTAGTTCTGATTTGTCAGCTGAGCAAAAAGTGGCTGCTGAAGCTTTGATCAATGTGTAACAGATATTTTCTCCTCGGGCCCTCACAATTATGGCCATATGCAAGGCGTTCTTCACCAGGTCAATACTAACAATGCTGCTCCTTTTTGCTCTCAACCTTAATGGAAATCAAAAACTGAAGAAGACCAGGTTACCCTTGAATTAAAGCAGTTGCTCGATGCTGGCCTCCTTCAACCATCATTGTAATCCCTGTCCTCCCCTCTCCTGTTAATTAAAAAGAAGAACGGGAACCATCATGTTGTATGGACTATCGATGATTAAATTCCATTATGTAAAAGAATAGCTACCATTTATCCCGCATTGATGACTCCTTACGCTCCTTATCTGGCTCCCAATAATTCTTCTGCGATGGACCTGGCCAGTGGCTACTGGAAGATTGATCTTTCTGCTAGGAACAA
This sequence comes from Massospora cicadina, assembly GCA_022478985.1. Lineage (NCBI taxonomy): Eukaryota > Fungi > Entomophthoromycota > Entomophthoromycetes > Entomophthorales > Entomophthoraceae > Massospora > Massospora cicadina. The sequence continues at coordinate 22,005 of JAKSZP010004133.1, forward strand.
GCCAATTGTGCCCTCATCTCCCATAAAGGGTTGTTTGAGCTTACCATATGCTGCAGGGGGTATGCAATGCCCCTGCTACCTTCCAACGGGCTATTGATCAATTGTTGACCTTAAACTCAAGTTTTTTAGTATACAATGATAACGTCACTGTCTTCTCCCAAACATTTACTGCACATCTCGATTATCTTCATCAGGTATTTAAGCAACTACAGGAGGCCTCCTTGAAATTAAAACCTTCTAAATGTAAATTTTTTGAATGAGAAATGAATTTTTAGGACACAAGGTGACACGGCAAGGTATCTTCCCTATCCCAGATAAGGTCTCTGCCATTGAACTCATGCTCGCTCTAAAGAATTTTTGAGACATCAAAGTCTTCCTGTGAATGGTGAGCTACTACTGTCAGTTTATCTCTCACTTCGCTGACCATGCTGAGCCCTTAGTTGAGCTCCTACACAATAATGTGCCCTTCTTTTGGGGCCCTGAACAGCAACAGTCCTTCGATTCCCTACGCACTGCCTTGTCATCAGCCTCTGTCATAAAACATCATAAATTTGAGTAACCTTTTGCTCTCTTCATTGATGCCAGAGACACCGCTGTAGGCGCTATTCTTTCCCAGTTAGACCAAGACCAAGTTGACCACCTGGTTGCTTATTTTAGCAAGACGTTAATCAAGTCAGAGCAGAATTAATCGGTAACTGAACGTTAGTGCCTGGCAGTGTTACTTGATATAAAACACTTCCACCCCTATTTGTATAGTAAACATTCTACAATAGTTACCAATCATTTCTCCCTCCATTGGCTTAGTCAAATGAAAGATCCCGATGGGAGGTTAGCTCGCTGGCCCTCAGGCTCCAAAATTATGATTTTTTATAGTTCATAGAGCTGGCGCCATTCATCAAAATGAAGATGGGCTATCCCACCTCCTATTTTACATATAACTATGCCGAAGAAGATCGACTTTTAAAACTTCTCCCTCATCCTAGGTTGTAGCTTTAAGAATCTCCAGACATTCAAGCCCAATTAAGGAAGATGGCTGATAACACTAAAATCATTAATGGTGTTTTAGTTAAACAGGTTGGCACCTCTTTTCTGCCCTATCTCCGCCCTTACCTTTGCACTGAAACTATCATGAAATCTCATAAAATCCTTGCGCATGGGGCTATAAAGAAAACCCTTGAGTGGCTAAAAACCAAATGCTACTGGTAGAATATGGCCGAGTCCATTCATGATGTTTTGGAAAGTTACTTCACCTACCGTTCCCAGGACAAGTCTAATCCCCACTTTAAATTTGAGCTCGTAGCCCCTGGGGCCCCTTTTGATCCTGTTAGCATCAATGTTGTATGTAGGTTCATTACCTGTGAGTGTCTATGGACATCGCTATATTATTCTTACCATTGACCACCTAACCAAGTGGGTTGAGGCCACTTCAGTTCCTAATGCACCTGCTAGAGCTACTGCCCTCTTCCTGTACCAACACGTATTTTCCCTTCAAAGTTGGCCGCGGGTACTTTTATCAAACAATAGCAAAAATTTAATCTCCTCTATAGTCCAGGAGTTAACTTCTTTGCTAGGTATAAAGCATCTCTACACTACACCATATCACACTGCCACCAATGGCACGGTAGAGCATGCTAATTGTACTTTAATTTTCATTCTACAAAAGTTAGCTGCTTCAGACCCTGTGCATTGGAATGATTTTCTCCCTAGTGCCCTATTGGCCTACCTAGTTAGCTATCACAGGATGATTAAGATGTACCCTTTCCAAGCCCTATATGGGCTTGAGCCACTTTTGCCTTCCAGCCTTCAACCTATCCTTAAATCAGCTAATCTTATCGTGTAGAGCTTACCCTGCGATGGCTAACTGATGAGAACATACATCTCCAAGCTAGGCTAATGGATCTGTAAAAACTACCAATTTTAGAGAAGGAGTTTGAGCCAATGAGCACCGACCTGCGCTCCCTGAATACTCTTTAGGAGATCTAGTCTTGTTCTAACACCATCGCCCTGGGGGCAGGACCCATAAGCTTGCCACCACTTGGTCTGGTCCTTATTGAGTGTGATACACCATAAGGGCCCTGAATACTCTATCGTTGCTACTGGTACTGGCACTGTAGTTAATAAAATCCACATCCATTTTCTGCACAAGTACTATCACACTCAGTAAGATCTTGAGGGGGTGTTGTTGAAATTTGACCAGCTCCAAATCAATTTAATTTAAATCTTTCTAAATCTAATACCTCTTCAAATTTTCCTCTCACAGAGCATTATTTTCCATCCCCTAATCAATTTGTTAAAAGAAAGCTTGCCACCGACTCCCCACCTGATCAACATCAGGATGCTAAAGATCTTGCTGGTGGAGGACGTTGCTACCCTGAAAGGATTAGGAGGAAACCCTCGCCTATAAATAGCCGCGCCTTTTCTTAAATAAAGTTACATTTTTATCTCCAATTTGTTCTTATCTATACTTATTTCTAGAGCCTCTGTACAGCGAGCTCCTCTCTGGCCATCAACTTCACCGGTTTTAATACAATAGGTTCCTCATAACCTATTCCCAAGCTTATAGCAAGTTACCAGCCCCTATACTTTGGATTCCCAGCTATCCCCTCTGTCTGCTCGCTGTGGGACATTTTAACCCTTCCATTTTGATACGCTTTGGAGGAACTATTACCCTCAGCTACCCTATCCTGAAAGTAAATAAAAAATCCTAATAAGGCACCTCAGCTAACAACCTAGAAAGCCCTATCAAGAAGGTGAGAAACTTTGAGGAAACTTTTGTCCTGCACCTGCTTTAGCTGGCAGATCATGGCGGACAACATTAGGGTAGGAGCATCAGCAACATGTGGCATAAGAAGGTATAATTGTGGGTTTTCTTCATTGATAAGGTTGGCAGTGCCCATTGCATTAACGTATTGAGAAATTGATGCTCAACAAAAGTGACCAGAGCAGACTCACATTTGAATGACTTAATGCACCAACAGTTCTTGGGATAATTGGGGTTAAAAAGAGAAATTTTTGCTGTGTCAATGCAAGTACAACTTGCACCAAAAGCAAGCTTCTCAATTTTATACTTTTCATCTTCCTCAAAATTATGGGGAAAATTAGGGATAGGAATACCCTCAACTAGGGGCTCCATCGCCCCATTAATTTGCTGGCAAAGTAGGGTGTTAGAAAGGGGAAGCTGCAGCCTCTTCTGCCATTTTATTAATATTTTTATAAATTGGAAAACCGTTTCAAGGGTGAAAATAGCAAGGACGTAAATTGGGAGGGTCAATAAAGAACATCTCCAAAGCAAATTCTGGTTTCACATGATATGGCTATTCCTCTTCATCAATTCATTTGAGGAGCCTCAAATGGAAAGGATTCATCTAGCATTGGGCCTGCCACCAGAATTGGGGCAGTGTCAGGAGATAATTGGCCACGTGCTGTTGACCACAGCAGCTCAGCTGAAACCAGTTCAGCAGTCAACACAGGATTCCTTAATCTGGGTGAATTATTATTAAATTTAAAATTTTGTTTTTGATTGGCCCCCACTTTTGGAGCAGCGCCAAATTGCCATGAGTTTGGGGTGGGAGGATCAAGCCCCATTCAAAAATTGGGGCAAAACGGCTGCAGGCCCAACACCCAAGGGATGAGTGGCAGAAGCAGCGGAAGCAAAAGCTGTGAGGCACTTGTGCTTCAAGTGGTCAAGCTTAAAGCATAAGGGAGAAATGATGCAGCCATTTTTATGCGCACCCATATTGTGTGATCAGGGGTGGATCTGATCACAGTGTGGGGTTGAATCTAGAGATGCGAATCACAATAAAATGGGCAGAACATCTCAAAGATGAAAGTCCTTTACAGATGATCTGCCCAATTTGGAACCACAAACTGCAACATGGGGTCTGCACCATAAATGGTCAAACTTTTATTAGTTCGTGAAGGCATTCAGGGAAGATATGGGAGGGCAAACCTAGCAAACTGGACCACCAAAGTGGCCTCATCCAGGAGTGGGTTCAAATGGTGGGGGGTTTAAAATTAATTGCAGCTTGGCTGCTGCCACTGCATCAGCTTCAGAACAAAAGATTAGATCAAAGTACCCCTTAAAGGGGTGGAGTTTAATATAGCTGGCAGGTTTAAAAATGCATGGCCATCCTAAAGATGGCTGCTCTTGTGTATGGGTTGAGATTCTCATATTCAACCTGGAGGCCAAAACGCAAATTTCTCCTTGGGAGCACCAAAGGGCTCTGGAGCACTGCCTGGGAGCTTGTGATTTTGTGGGCCAAGTTATAAGGGGACATAACGCCTGGTAGCATTGGGAAGACTAACAGAGCCATCCCAGAAATGCTTTGGCAGCGGCTGAAAGATGCCAGATGGTGGTGCACCACCACACACAGGGGCAGCAGGCATCAATTGCATAGACATTAGTAAGTTTTAGCTCAATCAAGGTGTCATTTTTACTTTTTTTAAAAAAAGATCCAAATTTGCTTTGATCTAGTTATCAAAGTGAAAGCACATATTTGAGTTTTTCTTTATTTGTTTCACTCATTTGCTGATGCCATTCTTCCTTAGTTTGATTTTCAATTACTAATTACACTGCTTCATCTCCATGAGTATGGTGACCTAAGTTTGATCTTCTGTGGAGCATTATTTTGATGAAATAAAGCCGAATTATTGCACTGAAAAAAATGAAGAACGCTACAACAAAAACATATAAAATTGCAAAACAAAAAAGGAAAAACATGTACTAAAAAGGAAAAAAATAAATAAATAAATACTGAAAAAATATTTTAAATTTAAATGCAGATCAATTGACACAGCTCAATTATAATACAATGAGAAATGAAATATTTCATTTCACTCAATAAATCACTCCAAACAGGTCAATTTCTTAATATTTTTTAGTTGAGATAATATCAATTGACTCAGTTCAGTTCCACTTCCTATTGCACTGAAATGTAAAAATAACAGTTAAAAATGAAATGAAAAACAATGAAAAAATAAAAAGTAAACTATACTCATGAATTAGAGTATGGACCTCTACTGCTGCCTCTCCAAGTTTGATTCCAGACTGGAACTATAGGTAGGGGACAATTATGACTGTGTTGGCGTTGTGCACCAATGCCCCAAACTAAGATAGCGAATAGCAAAGGTGGTCTATGGAGTTCCTGGCCTATCATACGCCATGCGTGGAGGTTCAACTGGATTTTATACTCCTTTCCCATTCATTCCATTTCCCTTAATTGGTGCAGTATCGTCCTCAGGTCATCCCACCTCAAATAAAAACAATACCCATGAAATGGATGCTATGGTAAATGACATGGCTAAATTTTAAATTAATGTCACATGAAGTAATTAATCATGCTTTCAAGAAACATGCTGTCTGGCATGAGCAATGTTTAGTATTCCATGTGTTGCTGTTATGTCCAACAGAAGGCACTGTTTTTCAAATAGCATGATTATTTTATGTGATACTTTTTCTCTCGTTGCAATCGCTTTTGCAACTTATTCAATTCAAGTATGAATCTAGTTTGATAATCTCACAGAGGAGATTAGTCTGCGCTCATGTCAGGGAGCAGTTGAGCAAGTAAGGTAAGAGGCATAGGTGGTAGGCCTAAGAACCTCCAACGTTCAAAAACGCACCAGAGAAACTGGCGGATTGGAAAAAAATAAAAAACTGGCGGGCACTATTTCCCCAGAAATCCTCGCTTAGCAGGCACAATGTAACCAGTACATCAACACGCCACACTCTCAACCACTCTCATCGGTGGAATATGGTGTCCAGGTTTTCCTGGATATCCAACAAACAGCTTTATGGGAAAAATTTTGTGAGAATGTGCACACTTATTTCCTGATCGCAATGTACGTTGCACCTCACTCCATGTCACGCAGTTGGCTGGATCTCAGTTAAAAAAAAAGGGGACAGCATATGAAGATTCTGCGGTGCATGTTGTTAACAACCTCCTTGAAGGGCAGCGGGTCATCAAAACCAAGCGCACCAGATGGACAAAATTCAACCAAATTTTCCTCACGTTTGACTTTTTGCCCACTACAGTAAAACGTGCCATTCTGGAGCAGCACCTGAAAGATGGTCTCACCATATATGGCGAAATACAATCCTTCGAGATGCAATGCTTTATGCTGATGCCACACCTGTGCACTGGCAAAGCCATTGCAGTTCTGACTCCAATCGAGGAGATCATGAAGGACCTAACCCAGGTCCCGCACTCCACCTATATTAATATTGAAGGGCATACCACCCACCCTTTCTGGGTAACAGTAGACAGTGCACCCCCATCTGCACCCACTGTGACACATTCAGTCATAAGGCACATGCATGCCCCACCAAGGAGGGCATCACATTTCAAGAGCACCCCTCGGCGGCCATGGCCAGCAGGGAGGCGCACTATGAACCAACCACCAGCACCAAAGAGGCCTTCCCGTGGGGAGCACAAGGCTGATACTTACTAGTAAAGCCTATCTCCCCTCAATAGTGAAAAAGGCCAAACAGGCCCACAGGGCACAGCCAAGGAAGTGGCCAAAGTCGCCTCTGCTATCCCACACTCCCAACGCCAGGAGGACATTGAAACCTTCACAGTGGAAGTGACTCAGGAATCCCTCAACCAATCAGATTAGGAAGCCTAAGCCAATTGGGCCACGCAACCTGAGGATCTGATGGGCAACTCGATCTCACTGACCTTTGCAACCAAGTTCTGATTGCAACTGACTTGGTCTCCAACCTACCTGAGAATTTTTTTTGACCCAAACGTTGGTACACCAAACTCATCCAAACCACAAAAAATTTGTTCAACATCTGGAAACAAAAAGCGAAGGCAAAAGCCAACGCAAACCTATCTGCTAAAATTAACAAAACTACCGATAGCATTGCTGCAAACACCCACACTGCTGTGAAGGCCCATGGGGGTCCAGAGGAGGCTGGTGGGCCCAGGTGCCCACCCCCTCGCACCTAAGGTGTGATGGGGGAAGCCTTCACTTTAGGGATGTTGAATATTGCCAGACTCAAGGCCTCGCCATCCTGGGCTAGTAAACTGAGTTTTTTACAAAAAAAAATTTACCCATGGACATCCTGGCCATCCAGGAGTCCCACTGTCTGCAAGGTTCATAGGACACTTGGAAAACCATGCTCCTCCCTTCCCTATCCTTCTGGTCAGAGCACTGTGGGGTGCTTGTTTAGAAAAACAACTTTTTTAAAATTTATTATTTGAACCCTTCCTCGATGGCCAAGTCCTCATTGTTACATTCTCCTGGGCAGACGTGGCGCATGCTATCATCAAAATTTATGCCCCAACCTGTGCATGAGAGCGTCAGAAATTTTTCTTGTCAGTCAAATCCCTTCCACTACCCCCTGACCCTTTTGTAGTTGGTGACATGAACTGTTGGCTAAACACACCCATGGACCGTTAGCCTTCCTCATCCCATGCCCCCAGGGTCACATAGAACTTCGCGTTCTAAAGGCCACCCTTGGGTTATTAGACACGCTGCCATGGCAAGCCCCGCTGTTCAAAAACATGACGTGCCCCCACGTCCACAACAGCCAATTAAGGTCCATGACCTGCATCGACCTTATCCTCATGCCAGCAAAATTTTGACCTCATACCTCCCACTTCCAAACATCAAAAATCAAATTCTCTGACTACTGGCTGGTCTCAATAACCTACCACTTACCTGTCACAGTGGCTAGGGCTCCACATTGGTGCAAACTATGTTCACCCAAACTTGCGTCACCAGGATTTTCTACTTGGGTGTAATTAGCGACTTTGGCAAAAGAGTTTATTACACCGTTTTGTGAAGACCCAATTTCCACATAGTCAGCCTTCAAAGAGGATACCATCCGCCACACTTGACACCTCTCCTCCTGACGCTCATGAGCTACATCAGCTGTCATCTCACGCGCTCTGGAAGAGTTTGCACACCTAGAGTCCAACATCCCAGCCACAGGCTACAGCCCTGCTTGGGGCTGGAAGTGGGCAGAAGCAGCCGTCCACCTCAACGCGCTTGAAACGCAACACAAACATCAGGTTTGTGTTCAGTACAGGGCCAAACACATTACAGAGGGCGGCACATGCTCCGCATATTTTTTCAAAAAGTTCTTCACACTGCACCAGAGTGTGGCTTGCACACAGGTGCGGAGGTCAGATAATTCTGTAGCGGATAAGCTGGCCAAAGTGGTGATCAAAATACAAAATTAATACTCTTAGTTGTACTGATCTGATCTAATTCAGCTAGCCAAAATGGCGAAATTTCTTGATAGCACGAACATCCGCACCATTTCCCAATACCCAGATTTAATAAATTTGATTACTCCAAACGAATTCTGGTCCGCCATCCGTGATGCATTAAATCAGAAATGCCCTGGTCTGATGGCATTCTGTATGAGTTCTATAAGAAGTATTTCAAATATATATCCCCACTGCTGCTTGCCTCCCTTAACCAGAGCCTTCTGGATACGCACCTTCTACCAGGAGAGCAAGAGGCCTTTACCATCACACTCTTCATAAAAGGGGATAAGCTAACCTAGCCAACTGGCGCCACATTTCTCTAACACAGATACAAAAATTTGAACTAAAATCATAACTACCCGTTTATGGATTGTAGCATCTGCCACCATCTCCCCAGAACAATTCAGTTTCATACCCAGAAGGTCGATTTGGGACAACGTGCACTCTGTGGCTAATGCATGCCAGTCCACGTCCTCTGGGGCACTTGTATTTTTGGACCAACAGAAGGCCTATGATAGAGTAAACTGGGAATACCTCAGGGCCTGCCTCCACCAATTCCGCTTGCCCACTCGCTTCATCAACTGGGTAATGCTGCAAACGGAATCTGCAACAATGGCAGTGCGTGGCCCTGGCTTCCTCACATAAGTAGTCAGCCCTCAAAGGGGAATACGCCAAGGGGACCCCCTTAGCTCACTCTTATATAACTTCAGCCTTGACCCACTACTGCAAAACGTGAAAGCCCGCCTCACTGGGGTCCATGCACCAGGCCAAGCCCCAGTCAAGATGATGGCGTTTGCAGATGATTGTGTGGTTGGGGTGTCTAATAATCAAGATGCACGCGCGCTTGAAACTCTCATCCAGGAGTACTCCCGGGTGAGTAATGCTGCACTGAACGCTTCCAAAACTAAAATCAACCTCCTTGGTTGGTATCAAACCTGCTAGACCCCAGCGACCAGTGCCCAGCCTAGCCCATCTGCTCGCACATGTGCTCGCCCTCCCTGCTCACCCCACACCGCCCCACTTGTGCTCCCCTTCGTGCCACGCCCTACCATAGGCCTGTCCAGCATCTGGGCGTGTGGGTGGAGGCAGGCGGGTATGCCTCAGCAGTAATGGAAAGTCATATTATAGACAACGTGACGAAGCGCATCGCCTCCCTCAGAGCCCACCATACTTCCCTTACTAGCAGGGTTGTTTTAGCCAACTCTATGCTCCTCTCCAAAGTCTGGTTTGGAGCCCACGCAATCGCCTTCTCCCTAGGTTTTTTAAATCTATGTATGCCCTTCTACAAGGCTGGCTATGGTCAGGCTGCCCACCGCCAGTGCGGCCTGAGGTAATGTTTGGCCCTCGTCATCATGGTGGCGTGGGCCTGCTCGACTTTAAAGCCCATGCTGCCTAGACCCTGGGCACCTGGATTACGGCCATCACCGCCCCTACGCTCCCCTCCCAACACAGGTCCCACGCGGCCTGCTCCAACTTCTCCCGCGCCCTGAGCCTTAACAATCCATTGAACCCTCACTCCTTGATGAAATATCTGGCTTCCCACCCATTGGCCAAAGGTCCTCACGGTACTAAAACCCACTACAAACGAATCCTCCTCTCCATGTGGAGCGCTGATTGGAGAATATGTATTAATGGACACACAGCCCAGAGAGGCCGCCCCTCTCCTCGGTTCACACAAGAGGTACAGGGGCTACCCATTTAAGATGGCGTGATCCCCATTCGGCCCCATGTCCTATCCAAAGTGGACTAACTGGACATGATGGACATCCCTTATTCCCTTGAGACCCAGAAGACTATTTGTAAATAAGCACACCACCCTCTGTTGCAGCCTTAAATCTGTTCCCATGTGTGGCGCTGCCTGAGGCGGATGTACCATACGGCTGAGCGCTCTAATGCTTTACACTCATCCTGCATCATGTGTGACCAGTATGGAACGCTGTTCCACCACCTGGAGAAATGCCTTACCTCTAAAGTGATATGGCGCGAAGTTCAACGTCTATTTGGCCAGGATCAAACATCCCTTCAGTCTGTCAAGAGTATGTTTGCTATATCCATGGCATTCCCTCTTCCACCCTCCCTCCATGCTCTGGTGGTCGCAATTACCTTGTGGACTATCCACACGACTATCTTGGATGCCATCGCAGGCTCCACCCCCACCCTCCCTGAAGCTGTCCACAGATTTCAGTCCCATTTGGTGGACCACTTCCAGGCGTGGATGTTTGGGTACCTCCCACCATGTTGCCGTCAGTTGGTCTCCTCCTGGTTCCCAGTTTGGTTCATCAAATTGGACCCTTTCCTCCACACATGTTCAATTGTGGGTATGGCCCCTTTACACGTTCCCTCCCCCTCCCCATAGTGGCGTTCCCGCTGGCAACAAGAGATAGCATCACTTCTCTGGGGTGCCTTCCCTGTTACTAAGTTTCATTTTCTTTCAGGTCAACATTTGAAAAAAGTGTCTGTCCCCTTTTCAGCCTTCCCCGCAATAAATTAAAAATGATTACTGCATGTGTTGCTGTTATGTCCAACAGGTGACGCTTTCTTCAAAAAAGCATGCTTTTTACCTGTCACAGGTGTGATCTCTATATAATTGTTATATATAAACACACATATATTCAAACAAAAAGTTGCTAAATCTCAAATCAACAAATGAAGATCATTTGGAGATTTAAGATTTTTAACAAGTAAACATTTATATCTTTAATTATATATATTTTTACTAAAATTATTAAATTACAGATAGTATTTTGACTTCATTTTTATTTTATTCAATGACAGATCATCCGCAACATATATAAGGAGTAGTGTCCTGACTGATTATCATTAAATGACTTAATGAAGAATATTTCTGTTTATACTGCATCATCATGGCTAAGCGGTTTGGTAGCTACTTGCTAATTTGACATGTTTTATAGCCTTGAGTGGTTTGGTGGCTAATTGATTGATTCCATAAATGAATAGTCCTGTTAAAATGGTTTGGTGGTTGTTATGATTGATTTGATAGTTTCAATAATTTTCTAAACTTATTGATGATTATCTACATTATAAAAGCTAAATAATTTAGATAACAAAAGATGCCTTTCTGGGCCTTTTAGTCATGCTTTTATGATATTCACCAGCTTATACTTTAAATAAATTGATTGACTTGATAATTGGCCAAATGACAACCAACCACCTGGAAAACTTATATAAACTACCAAATCAGCTAAAATCAAAATGCTAAGCAATAACAATATATTGATTACATCAATTCTTCTCTTTTTAACCGCTCAAAGTCACTTTTGAGCGATTTTAAATTTAAGTTTATTTATCCACAGCCATCTGCCCAAACCTATTCTTTGATGTCCTTGGCTCTGCCGCCTGCCACCCCAGTTTGGGGCAGCAGTGCACCCCCACCTAGCGTTTTCCGTCCTGCAGGCAAGCGCGTTCAGGTGGGTTCAAACAGCCCGCCCACTGCTTCCAACCGTTTTGTCCCCCACGAGACCTAGCGCTCCACCTGGCGCGCGTCCACCCTTCTCGCCCCCATCCTCTCGCCCTCCCTCGCTCTGCTATTCGCTATTGCCTCAGAGTGGACTATGGGCGTTTGTTCTCATATGCCAATAAGGCAATTATTGACCTAGCCACTACAGCCTTTGCGCCAGCTGGCTTTATAGACTTCCGCCCTTATAAGGGCTACTTTGACGTTGGGTTCCAATCTGAGGAGGATGCTGAAGCGGCAGCACAAACTCCTCTAATTTAAAAAAAACCCCATTCCCACAACCTGTACTCGCCTCCCTTCAGACACCACACTAGTGGTATTCTTTGCAAATCTCCCATCCCACCTTCCACCCCAGGTTTTGTATGACCAGTTGGTCGTCGGCTCATGGCTTATGGCACTCAGCCCAACCTCATCTTTGCCATTCCATCTGGTGCAGAACGCCTTCCTGCTCCTCGTGCAACAGCCACCATCATACCACACCACCCTACCATAGCCCAACAAATCCCACCCCGCGCTAGTGTGGCTGCAGCGCCTGATCATTTCTTTTGGGCTCAGGTCAATAATGGTAGGCAGATTTGTTCCCTCTGCTTTGGCCTCGACCATGCAAAAAGAGCGTAAGGCCAAATCCGCTGATGCAGCTTCTGAGCCCCCTCTGGAGTTTCAGTATGGGGCGCTTTGCTGCCCCCTCCCACCCTCCAATCTCGTTCAGTGGGCCCACATGGAAAATCAGCCCCACCCAAAACCTCCATCCTCACTCTCCCACCTAAATCTACGCCAGCCAATCAGAGCAATGCTTGGACCAACATTCGCACCCAAGCAGCTGCCCATTCGCCCAATCCTACCCACTCAAATTTAAACGCCACTATTCCAGTGAACCAAAATCCATGGGATCTATTGGCTGAAACTGACGAATCAGGTAATATCCTCATTAGTAAGCATACAGGTCAACTTCTCTGCCATGGCGATTATGGTTGGGCAGAATTTTTCCTTCCCAACTTCGATGAAACCCCTACCCCTCGCCATTTTGCTCCTCTACCCAATACAGCCCCCTTCTAAAGTGACCACCAGCTCGCCTTAGCTGCGGTGGCCTCTCCTCATTGCCCAAAACTACGCACCGCGGTGGCCCAGTCAGTGGCTCAGCTCCAGCATGGCCTGCCCACCATCTTCTTCCCCCCGACTTCCCTGAATCTCCCTGCAGTGACATCTCAAAACTATTTGATGATGCTGAAATCGCTGTTATGAATGTTGCAACGCTTGCTTCATTCAACCCCTCAGCCAAAATCACCCGCCACAGTATCTCCCTTTTCACCCAACTTCCTGAAGCCCGCAAAGAAGCTGAAGTTCTCCTCGCAGCTTTTGTTGAAACACTTTCCCATCATTATCTTGATTCAGAAGTGGAAAACTCCTACTACGCTTACCTCAGCCCCCACTATGCAGATGCCCCAACGCCCTGGCTCTCTGTTCTGATCCAGTACTGTAACTAACACCCCTTGATCGAGGTGGGTCTTTCTGAAAACCAACCCCCGACCCCTCCTCACCCTCTGCCATGGTGGGTTAAGCAGTTTCTGCTTCCCACCTGGTTAGTAGTTTGTTTTGCCGTTTTGAGTGTTGTGATCAGTACTGTCCATCCCCTGGTCGGCATACCTTGAATAAATCAACAATATATTGAAAACTGGTAGAAAAATAAATAAAATCTACACTTCATATATATAAAAGTTTTTTGTTTTACTATAAAAATAAATAAATATGGTGAAATTTTATTTTGTCATTTGACCTTAGTAACTGTGAAATCTTTCATAAACAGGTTATATCAGGAAATTTATTAGAGTATTTGAGATGGGTTGACCTTAGACAAAAATATATCACACCAAAAATTTTCTAGTCAATACAGGTTTCAAACTTATATTGAACAAAACCTGCACTAGGGTGGAAGCAGGAATTATCCTGTCAGGCTAAACACCCTTTCAGGAAGTGTACTAAATGAAGGATGCAAGATTCAAATATAAACATTATTTTAAGTTAAAGAAAACAAGTAATAAGTAATTATGTTAAAACAAATTTTAACAGATTTAAAATATATATTACTTTACAATAATCACACTTCATATCTCTCAATGGATTATTGTATTGTCATGTAAGATAAATAAATGCGCTAAATTTCAAAGATCTAGCTAGTCTAAAAGGTAGTTAAATTGAAACTTAAAGTCAATCAAATATCAAACTGCTCAGCTGTAAAAATACATGACTACCATTGAAAACATATATGATTTATATTTGTTACATATAATTTTTACTTTAATTATCAAAATTTAATTTTTCTAATGAATTATTGCATTTTACTTTGAGACAAATAAAGTGTGCCAATTTAAAAGGCTCAGGCTAGTTTGGAAGGTAGTAAAAAACTAATTTCAAGATTCCACTACAAACAGACACCACAAAAGTTTTCAAATCTTTTTTAATAATTGATCACAATAATCTTGTAGATTCTAAACCTATACAATGCTGGGTAAATCGGCTAGCATGACAAAATTAATCTGATGTTAATGAGATTGATTTTAAGTTTTAAGCTAAATGTTTTGATGGTAATTTGTATAACTTGTAAGACTGGCTTCAAGCTAAGTGGTTATTTGATTATTTTTCATATTCAATTAATTGCTTCTTGAATTTAAAGATAACCCATCTACAATTAATAAAGTATTTGAGGTGGTTAACATTGGGACAAATATACCAAACTGAGAATTTTTCTAGCCAGTACAGTTTTTGAACTTGTATTGAACATTATCTGCATTAGGGTGGAAGCAGGAATTACCCTACCAGGCTAAACACCCTTGCCCATCTACAATTAAAAGCTATGAATAATTGTTTATAATTTTCTGGTCTCCAGCAAGCTCACTGAAATTTGTCCTCAAAACCTCATGACATTCTGATATAAATTATTGATAAAAATCCAACTGAAACTTAGTACATCTGGTCCTAGCTTAGCACATTGATGATTGGTGATGAGTTAACTCGTCACCAGTCAACAATGTGATACCAACAAAAAGTTTGAAAGTTATATAAAAAATATGTCCAAAATTTGATTTTATTTCATTCTTTATATAATTAAACTATTAGATTATATTTAGAATATATTACTTTACTTTCATATTCAATTACAAAATAATAGCGGTTATATGTCATAGTTTATGTGTAAAATTTCCATTCAACAATGTGTTAATAAACTTAACTAACTTTCCAAGAAAATATTATTGAAAAAGCAAATCTTGATTCCCGCTGTAGTTTCACTCAGATGCCCTTGGATTCTCCACCAGCTGCTCCAGTGTGGGGCAGCAGCGAAACTCCCCTGTCATTTTCCATCTGGCAGGAAAAAGAGCTCAGACTGGCTCACCCAGTCATACCAAACCCCTGGGACGATTTGTTCCTTCAAGGATCTTGATACCCACCTCACTATACCCAAGCGGTACCTTATTGCCCCTGGTGCTCCCCAGAGCAACATGTATTTATGCCTCAGGGTTAATTATGGGAAACTTTTTTCCTTGCCATGACTGATCTATAGATAGAGTGGCTCAGGCGGTGATGCCTCTTACGATTTTATTGATTTCTGCACCTATAAGGGGTCTTTTATTTTTAGCTTTAGCTGTGAAGCTGATGCCATCACTGCAGCAACTGTGCCCTCATATTCAAGGGTACCCCTCTCCCCACAACTTGAACCTAGCTCCCTTGGATACCACTTTGGTGTTTCAGTTCACTGGTTTGCCCACCCACCTCCCCCTGAGGTGCTCCACCAGGAGCTTATGGACAGTTTTGCAGCCTATGGTTCCAACCCCTTTTACAATTTGTGGTCTCAAGTGGGGACACACGCCTTTCTGGGCCTCAGGCATACGCCACAATTAGGTCTGAATTCAGTAAGATTGGCATGTCAACTCCCCTCACGCCATAATTCCTTCTGCTCATGACCATCCATTATGGGCCCGCGTCGAGGGTGGGAGGATGATCTATCTATCATGTTTTGAGTTAGACCACCCAAAACGCAAGTGCCCCTCCTCAACCACTTCCAGTGGATCGGATGATTCATCTTCTGACCTCCAATCTGCTGCCCACCTTATACAATTTTTGGTATGGGGCACAATCCTACCTCCCCCTCCTCCAAAACCTGTTGCTGCAGCTGCGCCTGCAGCCACCAATCAGCCTCCTCCTCGCCTCAGTTCCACACATAATCCCTCCAATAAAGCACCTGCTTGGACCCCAGTTTGCTCCCATGCTTCCTCCAACGAACCAACCAAACCTCAACAATATAAAAATTCTCCAATTCAATTCAACCAGAACCCACAGGAGTTATTGACTGAAATCGACAAATCAAAGAATCTCATTGTAGATCTATCTCTACAAATCAAGTGGTTCATTAATGCATAATGGGACGCCAAATACCCTCTCGCTTATATGCCCCACAGCCAAATGCTGAACCATTTTTTTTGACCACCAGGTTGCAGTCAAAGCAGCTGCCATGCCAGATTGTCATCTCCTCCACAAAGCTGTCTCCAAATCAGTGGTGATGCTTACAGGAGGTTTCCCCGCCTGTTATCCCCTCAACTCTCACCCCACAAAGCAAAAATACAGTGAAAGAATTACACAAAGAAGTCAATGACGCTATCAAGGACGTGGTAACTGTAGCACGGAATCCTAAAGCTAAGATTACCCAAACCAACATTGCCACAAATATTAAACTCCCAGACGCCCGCATTAAAGCTGAAAAAGCTTTAGCCAAATATATCAGCGCCATTTTTTAGCCAGCAGCTTCCATTTATAAAAATTATTAGTGATATTGAACCACATTCCGCTGATGCACAGACACTCTTTCTCTCCACCTTTACATGTTCCCTACTCTGGGATGAGGAAACTGCTGCCAAAGATGAGCCCCCTGATCCCTTCACCCTTCCGCCATGGTTGGATAAGCAGTTTTCCGCTGCCCCACTTGGTTGGTTGTTTTCATTTTAGTGTATCATTCAATCTGCTCATTTTTAGGCTTTTTGTTAAAATTGAGTAGTTACGTTAAGTTTTAGTTTTTTTTTGTTTTGGTAATGTCCGTCTCCTGGTCAGCTTACCTCAAATAAATCAAACAATGTGTTAATAAAAAACTTTAAATGGTAATACCATAAGAAATTATGGGTAATATTAGTAGTAATAATAAAATCCAACCAATCATGATACCAATAATTTGTTTGGATCTACTCTTATTCTATTGCAATCTTGCGTAACATTACTTTTACTTAAGTTAATTTTTTACTTATATTATCACTAGCAGAATACTTGTGCTTTGCAATAGAGTTTCACGTTGTACATAATAAAATATTAAGTTACAATAATCAAGTCAATTACAAAAGGTCTCATATAAATAATAGCTGTTGCCCATAGCTTTGTTTGAGTGGTTCTTAAAATTAATGCAATAATATTTAGTATAAGTACCTAGCATGCGTTGCAATGCCAACAAAGAAAGAAAGTGTTTGTTTTAATTCTGTTTATTGATGAGCTATTGGATACACAATCTTTTATGTTTTTTCCATCTGGTGCATACACAAATAAATCAGAAAATTTTATGATGTTTGAGCAGGCCACATACAGCTGTCCATGTGAGAAGCGTGGATTCTAAAAATTTAGTCACACACTTGTAGTGATTGTCCCTGTGCTTTGTTGATGGTCAATGCAAATGTGAGTCATACCAGAAACTGCAAACGTTTGAATTTAAATGGTATATCTTTCAGAATCATTGGGATGCGTGGCAACAGTACATCTTCTCCTTAAAATTTTCATTAAAAATTGTACCTTCAATGGTATTGTTCTTCAACTTTTTCACTGAAAGCCTGGTACCATTGTAAAGTCATGGTGAATTGTTGTTTTTGAGAAAAATGATAGTCATGCCAATCTTTAATGTTAGAACATGTGGCGGCATTCCTGGAAAATCAAGTGAACACAAGAGTTCAGTTAGATAATTGACAACTGCTTCTTGATTGATTATAGTATCAATGGACTTATATGTTATTGCTTCGCCTGGTATTTCATTTTGAATGCTGAAATTGATGGCATTGACATCATTGTTTTTGGCTGCTAGTATAGCATGTGAACTTAACCTCTTCTGATTTTTGTAATTCTGTGCAATATCTGGAATAATTCGTGTTTTAATTAATCTGTGGTTGCTGTGATTTTAAAGAAGTTTGTTGGAAATTTAATACATTGTGTAGATTCATCAATTGCCATTTTCCCATTCCCAATATCCAAAAATTATTTAAAAAACATTCAGTGGATTCATTATGTTGTTGCTGCACACTCATATTGGTCTTCAAAGTTAATTTCTGTACTTGTCGCAAATAAAACTGATAATTTGATACATATATTAAGTTCATTAGTAGATGAAGAATGTGTTATAACTAGTGGAATTTGTCAAAAATCAACAGACAATAAAATGTGCACAAACAAAGAGCTGTTCATTTCCACTCAAATCTAGAAAGTAGGATGACGCGCTTCCAATGCTTTTTTATGCGCCATAGTACATTCATCCCATATAATGAGTTGACATTATTGGAGTACTATACCAAATCCAGAATTTTTGGTTGATATTGCAAGTGGGTGTCTCAGTGATTTGAATATTAAGCGGAAATTTTAGGGCTGAATGCGCTGTTTGGCCCCTCTAAAAGTGTTGCCACAATTACAGATGATGCAATTGCCAGTGCAATATTTTTTGTGATTGTATGGTTGCAAAAATAATTGAAATAAAAAGTTTTGCTTGTGCCTCCAGGCGCATCTAGGAAATACAATCCCCCACTTTGGCTTGTAATTGCATGCATAATTCTGTCATACACTATGATTTGTTCTGGAACAATTTTGGAATATTCATTTTATACAAATGTACTCAATTTGTCAGTATCAAAGTGGTTTTCTCATTGCAAATCACGATCAAAAAGTTTGTTTGCAGATAGATTTAGAGCAATCATTCCCAATTGTATCAGTGCTTTGTAGCAATTGTCAAACATGTGTCCTCAATTGAAACCAATGCCTTATTATATTTTGGCAGAATTGCATGTCTGAATTTTGATTCATTGCAAGCAAGTGATGTAGGATGTCTTTGATAATGTAGTCTTAAATATTTTTCTCATAGATCTTTTGGATTATGTGGGAGCATGTTGTCAATATGATTGCAGATAATGTGCATATTTACTTTGGTTGAGCAGTATTTGATGCTGTGGGATCCACTGACGGATGCCACAAATATCTTGTTTTAAAGTGAGAAATTTAATTTCATAATAAAAGTAATAAATATTGCTTTGTTAAAGAGTTTTTTTATTGCTTAAGCAGGGAAAACCCAAAGAAAGGTCCTTTTCTCGATAAAAGTATTTCCTATTTAAACTAGTTCAAATTTTGAGACTATGGGTATTTGAGGCAAATGTATATAAAGCTGAGTCATCTAAATTAGGAAATATAGGCTTTTGCCTATCAGATCAAAGATAAATATTTTGAGGCAAAACTGACCCATGTGGTAACAATTTGATGAATAGTATCCAATCACCAGCGAGTAAAAACTTCTCACCTCAGCGGTGGTCAGACTCATGTGGTAATGATTGGTTAATTTGCACCCTATCATTGTCAAATAATATCTTCTCACCTCAGAGGTGATCAAACCCGTGTGATAATGAACACCCTGAATCAGCCAAGGATTCATAGTAATCCTATTATTAGTTAATACCTTATTAATCCAATTTTGGTTTTAAACCATATTTTTCCAATAACTAGGATTCCACCGAGAAACCGCCAAGGTCTTTTTGCTGTGGGTACTCATATCGTTGATAACCACAATATTATTTGAAGATTGGGCAGGTGATGGGCCAATCATGGTAGCATATTTGGAAGCACTCGTACCTCCAACATTCTTTTTCTTAAGTTGAGAAGGAGATTTTCTGACATTGCCCCCCTCAAGGATGTTGGGAGGGGTGTAGTGTCATAAGAAGTGGCCATGTACCCAGGGTATGATAATTCTTATAGCCACATCTAGTACTAAAAAAATAATTCTTATAGCCAAAGACTTTATATAATACTCATTTCCTCTCTTATACATGATGGTAAATGGCCCCTCCCAGATTGGTCCAAGTTTTCCACTATGGGGAGTTATGCGATTGTGGTAATATAAAACCCTATCTGACACTTGGTAAGAAGGTAGAGGAGCTCGGAACTCATTGGCAGCTTGTCCTTCTTTAGTAACCATTTTTGTGAGGTTGGTATAATGTATAGGTAAGGCGGAAAGTGGGTACTCATCCATGCAAGAGTATTCCTTCTTGATAGGTTCTTTATTGGCTAGAACTAAGGGGACTTCATAATTGAGCAATGACAAGAACCCTTTCTTCATATTGATAATGCCATCATATTCAATTATAAACGAGTACCTATAAGCATATTATAAGCGTTATTATCCAAAGCCACTGTGGGGGCTGATAGAATAAGCTTCCCAATACAAATGGGAAGGGATGAGTAAGCACCCAGTGCGCGGGTGTTGTTAGGACCAGCGTTTCAAAGTCTTGGTTGTACTCCAAGTCAGATGCAAGTTTGATCTTTTTCATCAACTTGGAGGAAAGCATTCACTGGGGAACCTGTATCTAAGATAGCCATCAACCAAACTTTTTGAATAACCACTTCGACCTTCATAAGTATCCCCCCAAAAGTGGGCGATAGCGCTAAGACCTCCTTAAGATGGAAATTGGAGGTTAATTTGCACGCGGTCTCGGGGTAATTTTCCTGGATGGACTGCATGGTATGGCCATGCTGGAGAGGGCGAATAAGGTGAGACAACACCTCACCTTCATCGTTGGTAGTATCAATAATGACTGGCTCCCCTAGAACTTGGCAGAGATACGTCTCTTCAGGTATGGTGGCTTCATCTTCACCTCCAAAATTCAAGCGTTTGGGACTTCCACTTCAGCAGGTACTCCTACAACGAAATAGCCAACCTCATCCATACCCCCTAAGAATCATCCCCTGGGGTATTAGTAACACGAGGTACTGGCATAAGTTGTTTAAATGAGTCAGGCACATGAGATTTGTCAGCAATAGGTGTGCCTTTCCCTACTCTGACATTGCTTTTCCCTGCTCCTGTTCCTTGGCGTCAGCTTTCTTTTCCAGCACACAGTATCCTTGTGTCTGAACTTGTTGCAGTATTCGCACCAAGGGCGTTCAGGGCGTTTTGCTTTGGGGTTTTGCTCTTCAGGGCCCATTATCTGAAGGGGCTCCTTCTTGTCTTCAATAGCTAAGGCTCAAGGCCTAGGCTTTGAATCCTCAATGGTTAAAACGCGAGGATGAGATACTGCTCCACATAAAACTTCGGGCATATGGAAATCAGTGACATCTACTAGCGCCTCCTTGATGTCTTGAATGGTATGGAAATAGCATTTAACTGAGGTGATGTGCATTGCTAGCGATGGGTAAGTAGCCAATCCAGTCAAAACGGCGGCTACAGCATCATCCAAAGTCAACATCTTTGAATTTGACAACGTCTGTGCTTCCATATAAAATCGTTCTGCAAAGGCGACCACTGACTCTCCTTTTCAGATACTCATACGCATAAAAAGCTTGCTTTTTCATACTTAAAGCCTTTTTTGAACTGAAAGTGTTTATGAGGGCCTCTTTAACCTCGGACCAGGTGCTAAGAGCATCCATATGTGGGACCATCACCTCCTGTGCCATGCGGCCCAAACAGGAAATGATATGTTTACCTTCTGACAATCAGTCGCCCCTTCCATAGCTGCTTCATAAAAACATAAAACGAAGCAATGCTACCCTCGCCAGGGATAAACTTGTCTTTAAACGTTGGTTTGAATGAATTATATTCATAACCATTAAAGGTATGAATAGCTGGAGCTTCTGCTTCTGAGGTTCTAGAGTGGTAGCTTAACTGATCAAAGGTCCGCGAAAGGTGATCGAACTGATCATGCATGGCCTCAAGCCAGGTTTCCATTTTAGAGAGGGCTTCTAGGGGCCCAGATTCACATAGTCTCAGTAGAGCTTCAATCCCTGATTTATGAGTTTCAGGATCTTCCACTCGGCTCTCCATTGCAGTGATTTGAAAATGGAGTTGTGACACCATTAAGCTTAGGTTTAATTAAGCAGTTTCCACGGCTTTCATATGGTTCTTCAGCTCTTCTTTCATTTGTTTACACCCTTCATAATCACAAGAGTGGGAGCTGGGGCCTTGTACCCCTCCTTAATCTGTTCATAATTCCGCTCAACCTGCGTTAGTTGAATAATACTTCCTTCAATAGCACAGGGCTTTCCAGTGAAGCTTTTATCACTTTTACTTCGGTTTTGCATTCAGTCAGGCGACTTGCCAAATATTTGGTATTTTTGAATGAAGATTTGAGAGATAGCTCCTTTTCTAGTTGAACAACCTTGGCCGTGAGGGTGGTGGTGGCGCTAGATGGTTCAAGCAACAGATGATGTTCAAGCTCATCAACACGCGAAAAGGCCTGAATTAACTGCCGCTCCACCACAGCCACACACTGTTCATATTTCTCTTGAAGGACGGAGTCAGGGGCTGAAAGGTCATGATGCGTTTGCTCATTTTGCTTTTCAAGTTCTTTAGCAAACTCCTCCAACAACGAGTGGGTGCTAGCAGAGGAAGCATTCAGTTCATCCCAGAATATCTTCATGGCCTCCTTGACATACTTTACAATCCCAGTGTCCATAGTAGTAAGTCAGTCATGCAGCTGTATGATGAAGTTGCGATTAGCTTCCACACCAGATCTAACTGCTCCAAGATATTCAGAGGCCAGTTAATACAACTTATCATAGGCTAAATTCAGAGCTGCTTGGGTATCTAGGTGTCGATGAAGCTCTTCATGATGGGCGGCTAAGAGATGAATCATATGGTTTAAGGCAGGGTGAGCAAACTTGCGTACATAGGTGGTCAAATTTGTAAGCTGGCCATAGGTCTCTGGGAGGACACTAGTCTCATAGAGAAACAAGTGGCGTTCCTCTACCAACGATGCTCATTTGCGAGATGCAATGTTGCTAGGGTTAAGGATACCATGAGTAAGGTCTTTCACAGCTTCAGAAGCTGGCCAGGTGATTCGATGAGACACAGGTAATAATATGCGTTCAAATTCTTCTTCTTCTCCAAATATTAAGGCGAAAGGCTATCCATTTGGTCATCATCTTTAGTCCTTCCCATTTTATACCCAACGGGTGACACTCTCCATTACTTTTATACTTATTGAAGTATTCAGAGTGATCCCATGTAGTGAGCACCAGTTTGTGGGATCCACCGATGGATGCCATAAATTCTTTGTTAAAGTGAGAATTTTACTTTATAAATAAAAGTAATAAATAATGCTTATGTTAAAGAGTTTTAAGTTTTTTATTGCTTAAACAGGGCAAACCCAAAGAAAGGTCCTTTTCTCGATACTAGTATTTCCTATTTAAACTAGTTCAAGTTTTGAGACTATGGGTATTTGAGGCAAATGTATATAAATCTGAGTCATCTAAATTAGGAAATATAGGCTTACAGCCTATCAGATCGAAGATAAATATTATGAGGCAAAACTGACCCATATGGTAACGATTTGATGAATTGTATCCAATCACCAGCAAGTAAAATTTTCTCACCTCAGTGGTGGTCATACTTGTGTGGTAATGATTGGTTAATTTGCACCCTATCATTGTCAAGTAATATCTTCTCACCTCAGAGGTGATCAAACCCGTGTGATAATGAACACCCTGAATCAGCCAAGGATTCATAGTAATCCTATTATTAGCTATTACCTTATTAAGCCAATTTTGGTTATAAACCATATTTTTCCAATAGTTAGGATTCCACTGAGAATCTGCCAAGGTCTTTTTGCTGTGTGTACTTATATCGTTGATAACCATAATATTATTTGAAGATTGGGCAAGTGATGGGCCAATCATGGTAGCAGATTTGGGGGCACTCATACCTCCAACATTCTTTTTCTTAAGTCGAGAAGGAAATTGTCTGACAGATGCATCAGTGAGGGAAGTATCTCAATTTGCATCATTTTCAAGAAGATTTACTTCTTGGCAAGCTTAACAATAAGTGGCACATACTTGACTGTTTATTGTTCTCAATCTTGGAATAAAATTAGTTTATGTATGTTGATTAAAAGTAATCATATGTAAAAGAATTCTGCATTGCTTGGGTGAACAGTGTACAGACGGCCTAACACAATAGCTGAATATAAGTTGAGATAGCCTTGAACTTTTTTGCCTTGTTTGCAACGTTAGAACTTTTTTGCTGATGCATTCCATGTGTAGTATGTTGGCACTTCAGAGTAAAGTAACATCTTTGCAAACATATCATACCATACAATAATGAAAACGGAGTTAACATTGTTGGCAGTAAAGAATATGCTCTTGAACGAGCATTTTCTGTTATTAGGTACATGCGCTGTCCATTTTCAAGGTTCACTGCCAGGTGAATAACAGTTGGATGTTGTTCATATATTGGAGATGATAAAATGCGCCTTACTGATTCATTACTACTAATTTAGTGTCCCAGTTGATATTAATCTAAACTCATTTATAGATGCAGTTCCATTTCCCACTCAAAAACTGCCATATAAAATTTCTTTGTTGAAATTTAAAAATGTACTTGATTGATTTCACTGAGTAGTGATACTCAATATTGATGTGTGCTTTGTATGTTTTTGAGAGTAATGGTGAATAAGGTATAACCCAACAATTATTTACTTCAACATCATTGTTTTGTAATTTTTGATTTATCTGAGGTACGCTGACCAGGGGACGGACAGTACCGATCGCAACACTCAAAATGGCAAAACAAACTACTAACCAGGTGGGAAGCAGAAACTGCTTAACCCACCATGGCAGAGGGTGAGGAGGGGTCGGGGGGTTGGTTTTCAGAAAGACCCGCCTCAATCAAGGGGTGTTGGTTGCAGTACCGGATCAGAGCAGAGAGCCAGGGCGTTGGGGCATCTGCATAGTGGGGGCTGAGGTCAGCGTAGTAGGAGTTTTCCACTTCTGCATCAAGATAATGACGGGAAAGTGTCTCAACAAAAGCTGCGAGGAGAACTTCAGCTTCTTTGCGGGCTTCAGGAAGTTGGGTGAAAAGGGAGATACTGTGGCGGGTGATTTTGGCTGAGGGGTTGAATGAAGCAAGTGTTGCGACATTCATAACAGCAATTTCAGCATCATCAATTAATTTGAGATGTTACTGCAGGGAGATTCAGGGAAGTCAGGGGGAAGAAGATGGTGGGCAGGCCATGCTGGAGCTGAGCCACTGACTGGGCCACCGCGGTGCGTAGTTTTGGGCAATGAGGAGAGGCCACCGCAGCTAAGGCGAGCTGGTGGTCACTTTGGAAGGGGTTGTATTGGGTAGAGGAGCAAAATGGTGAGGGGTAGGGGTTTCATCAAAGTCAGGAAATAAAATTCTGCCCGACCATAATCGCCATGGCAGAGAGGTTGACCTGTATGCTTACTAAAAAGGATATTACCTGATTCGTCAGTTTCAGCCGATAGATCCCATGGATTTTGGTTCACTGGAATAGTGGCATTTAAATTTGAGTGGGTAGGATTGGGCGAATGGGCAGCTGCTTGGGTACGAATGTTGGTCCAAGCATTGCTCTGATTGGCTGGCGTAGATTTAGGTGGGAGAGTGAGGATGGAGGTTTTGGGTGGGGCTGATTTTCCATGTGGGCCCACTGAACGAGATTGGAGGGTGGGAGGGGGCAGCAAAGCGCCCCATACTGAACCTCCAGAGGGGGCTCAGAAGCTGCATCAGCAGATTTGGCCTTAGGGCACGCTCTTTTTGCATGGTCAAGGCCAAAGCAGAGGGAACAAATCTGCCTACCATTATCGACCCGAGCCCAAAAGAAATGATTAGGTGCTGCAGCCACACTAGCGCGGGGTGGGATTTGTTGGGCTATGGTAGGGTGGTGTGGTATGATGGTGGCTGTTGCACGAGGAGCAGCAAGGCGTTCTGCACCAGAAGGAATGGCAAAGATGAGGTTGGGCTGAGTGCCATAAGCCATGAGCCCCGCGACCAACTGGTCATACAAAACCTGGGGTGGAAGGTGGGATGGGAGATTTGCAAAGGATACCACTAGCGTGGTGTCTGAAGGGAGGCGAGTACGGGTTGTGGGAATGGGGGTTTTTTTATAAATTAGAGGAGTTTGTGCTGCCGCTTCAGCATCCTCCTCAGATTGGAACCCAACGTCAAAGTAGCCCTTAAAAGGGCGGAAGTCTATAAAGCCAGCTGGCGCAAAGGCTGTAGTGGCTAGGTCAATAATTGCCTTATTTGGCATATGGGAACAAACGTCCATAGTCCACTCTGAGGCAATAACGAATAGCAGAGCGAGGGAGGGCGAGAGGATGGGGGCGAGAAGGGTGGATGCGCGCCAGGTGGAGTGCTAGGTCTCGTGGGGGGACAAAACGGTTGGAAGCAGTGGGTGGGCTGTTTGAACCTGTCCAAACGCGCTTGCCTGCAGGGCGGAAAACGCTAGGTGGGGGTGCACTGCTGCCCCACACTGGGGTGGCAGGCGGCAGAGCCAAGGACATCAAAGAATAGGTTTGGGCAGATGGCTGTGGATAAATTAACTTAAATTTAAAATCGCTCAAAAGTGACTTTGAGCGGTTAAAGAGAAGTTTTTTTGTTCTGTAATTTTAAAGTGATGGATTTGTCATCATCTTCAGTTGATCATTGACAATAGAGTGGATATCCATCTTTGCCAGTGATAGTCTCAGCAAGTAATTCTCTTGGTTATTTTTTAGTGCACTTTCCATCAGACATGTATGGTGAATTGTTATTTATTAATCCACATGGACCATGGATCATGTTTTTGGTGACAACTCCAAATAGGTTAAATCAATGTTGAACTCTATTTATGCTGAGATGACATGATTAATTTTATCTGGTGTGAATTTTTTGATCAACCAAATCAAAATTTGTGCATTTGGAAATCCTCTTTTTGCCATTCAACAGAATACATCCAACAGCGTGTCTCTAAAAACCATGGTGCTTGACAATGAAATCCATTAAAGATTTAAATTTTTTATTTGAACCCATGCACAGAATTATCATGACAATTTGATGATGATTGGCCAGTTAATAAAACTTTTTTCATCCCACATAGGATTGCATGTAAATGTAATAAACAAATCTGTGCAGCCATATGTGCGAACATATGTCATTGCATAATGTGCATATTCATGCATGTTCCATGGACTCCCTATAAATGTGGCTGGTAGTATGACCATTTTTCCCAAATTTTCTTGGGATTCACATTGCCATAATTAAAAACTGCATCAAATAAATGAATGTACTCTTAAAAACACAACCTTTTTTGATTTAATAAAATGTGGAGGAGTCATTTAGTTTCAATCTTTGCATACATATAAACAATTTTTTAATGGAATAGTTTGTCAACATTTCAAGGTGTGATTTTCAGTATTTTCACAAATCATCAATTGATATTTTTTAATAATCCATGGCACTGTTTTCTTATCTGTTTGCTCAGCTCTTTATGGATTTCTCAATTTGATATTAAAATGATATCCTTCTTCTCCTTGCCAAAATAAAATAGGATGTTGTAATCTGTTGTTTGAGAAATGAGTTTCTGAGACTTGCTGAACATCACCATTTCTGCAATAAAGAATTTAAAGTTAAATTTAATCACATGAGTTAAATTCTTCACAAACTATAATGATTGCCACTTCATCAATTGTTGGTGTATTGCATTGTCTTTTGTGATGGCCAAAAGGCATTTTGTCTGCTTTAAATACAACTATTTTATTCATCAGAAATAATTGGTTAAAGGGCAGTACTGAACAATCAAATTAATTCATTGTGTTGATCAAATAAAGTTTGTAATTAAGCAAGAATTACTCATTTAATTGATTTTATTGAATTTACAAAGGTGATTGCTTTGTTCATCAGTATTTCCCATGAAATAAATTTAAAGAAATTTGCGATCTGTATTTGAAAGTGGTAGTAGTGATCCTGCATGATGATAAATTCTACTCTCGCACTTTATGTTGGCATGTAAACCTCACACATGATATTTGTTGCACCAAACAATATCATTTGGAAACAAGAATTGTACTTGCATATGTTTGCCAAGAAATAGTTTGATTGACTTGTGTCACCTGATACCAATATTGATAATGATTTTGGGTGGTAATTGTGGTTCTGACAATTTCACTTTTTCACTTGTGCAGCACATTCCTGGTGGTTCATTTTTAAATTTGAGTGCACTACAATACACATTTAATTTATCCATTTTTCCAATAACCACACTTGGATAAAGACAGTAATCATAATTGGCATCATAATGGAATACACCAAGATTTAAATTAGTATGCAGTGTTTGTATGGATTGATAATTGCATAATAAGTGTTTTCCAGTCTCAATTCTCATTGCTTGTATGTTACAGATAATTAGGCTTGAGCAGTGAATACTTGAGAAGTTTCCAGTCTTGCTTCCCATTGCTCATCTGTTTTATATGAATGGGCTTGAGCATTGCATACTTGAGTGGTTTACAGTATTGCTTTCCATTGATGGACTATTTCAGATGATCAGGCTTGACCATTGTATACTCAAGCAGCTTTTAATCTTGCTTCCTGTTGCTCATCTATTTCATACAAACAGGATTGAGCATTGCATACTCAAGTGGTTTCAAGTCTTATACCCCCTTGCTCATCTGTTTATGAAGCTATTATGCCTTTTTCTTTTATGCTTGAGGTATATATTGACCAACTGCTTGTTGTTTGGGTGGCATAATTGATTTGAGTCTGAAAGTATTGCTTTATGATGACTATTATAAATTCACTTTTGATAAAGCTGTTGGAATCCAGAGGAATGAAATGCTTGCTGGTGCTACTCAGCCCTGGATTTCAACAATAATTGGCAGGAGATGTTACACTCCCTACTGCTGTGATAAATAGATTTTTGAGAATTATAGACCACTTTATATTTAGTTATATGCCAATTTTAATAATACTAAAAAAGTTTTACTATTAATATTGTACTAAGTTTGAGGGGGCAGTAAGAAAGTAAACCCTATTAGAATCTCGCTTCTTAGTATTAAAAGCAACGCATGACTTGAAGTGAATTGGGCATAAAATTCAGATTAGGATACAAATAGCCAAATTAAGGAATATGAGGTTCAGACCTATCAGAGCTCTCAAATTTTGCCTTGCTTTAACAGAATAGCCAATTATTCTCTTTTCAGTATTATCTGTCCCCTGGTCAGCTTACCTTGAATAAATAGCTATATAGATTTAAATTAAATGATAAAAAGTAGTTAAATAAAAGTGACTGTGATATAATTTGAAGAACCACCCTTTAAAATTTCAGTTTAGTGCCAAAAGCTGAGCCAATTATGTTAAAGTAGATTTTGTAAAATCAATTGGGTTTTTATATAGAGCTTTAATTTAGTTTAACTTGTTAATTAGCCAAATGACCACTACCACTTAACTAAACCATTTAAAAATCAAATCAACCAGATACCAAGCTGCTCAGCTGTAACATTATAGCAAATGCCATTGAGAACATCTAGTGTTTCAATTCTTACATATAAAACCTTTTCTTTTACTATGAAAATAATAACTTTTAAAATTCATAAACCTTCACAGGAATGCACACAACTCATCAATGTCTTATCAAAATTGGATGAGTTTTAGGAGCACATATGTGATATACAAAGAAACATACATACATACATACATTTTTTATATATAAAGAAACCTGTACTGGCTAGAAAAATTCTCAGTGTGGTATATTTGTTCCAAGGTCGACCCACCTCTAATAATTTTTTATATATAGACTAGCAGAGTTATAGGGCTTTGCTACAGCATCTATAGAAATTAGATGATTTAGATTTTATTAATCAAAATTTATATTATAGACTAGATGAGTTACCTGTGCTTTGCTACAGTGTCTATAGAATTTTAAGTGATTCAAATCTATCAAATTTAAATTTTATGCTATATCTAGCAGAACTTGACTGATGTTTTTCAGCATTTGTATATTTTTATTTATTTGAGGCAAGCCGACCAGGGGACGGACATTACCGAAATAGAGAAAGTATCGACATGAAACCTGAGCGGGGTCAAGTCTGTCGTAGAAAGTTTTTTTTCACCTCCGGATCGGGACTCGGATTTTTCTGGTTACGTCATGGGTAAGGTTTTCGTGTTATTATACCTACTAACCGCCAATAGCTTCCTTCGGCTGGCACCCCGATTGATGTGCGAAGGGCAGGAATCGAACCCGCAACCTTCAGGTTGGTATCCGTACGCCCTACCGACTCGCCTTCCACCCCTAGCATTTATATATTTATTTATATAAAAATAAATGACCTGAATGTAATTTAGAATCTATAATGTTTTGACTAAAATGTGGATAAGCGAAAGATGACTCATAAGATAAAATTTAATTATTTTTTTAGTATAAATAGATGATGAACTATATAAATTTTATATGAATAATTCATGTGATTGAAAAATATTTTTTGACTATTCCATTCACTATATAATTGAACCAACTTAAAATAGTTGAAACTAATACTAACATCTTGTGTAATGCAAGTGTATAAACAATATTTTAGTTTTTTGATAAGGTGTATAGATGTACAGAGTTTCTGGATTTCTTACTCTGGAGCAAGCAACGTATAGTTGACCATGCAAAAAACATGGATTTTCTAAATTTTATCCAGCAATGTGCAGCGACTGCCCTTACTTAGTTGGTTATCATTGCAAAAGCAAGATGCACAGAAAAGTGTAGATATTTGAATGTGAATTGCAATTCAGTGGAAATCATTGAAATGCGTGGAATCAGCACATCTTCTCCTATACTTTTGCCATTAATTATTGTTGCTTCAATCACATTTGGCATCAGCTTTTTCATGGTTAGTCTGTTTCCATTGCACAACTTTGGAGGGTTCAGATTCTGAAGGAGCATCATTGGTGGGCCAACTTTCAAGGTTGATATCTGCAATGGCATTCCAGGAGACTCCAATGAACTAAGAAATTTGACTGGATAATTAACAGCCTTATTCTCTTCTGTAACTGTGTCAATGGATTTGTTTTCTGTAACCACACCAGAATTTTTCAATTGAATCTTATTAATGATTTAATTGACATTGTCATTATTAGAGCTAAGATAGCTTGCTTGCAAAGCCAATTGTGATTCCAAAGTTATTAAAAATGTTTGGGAAAACCTTCTTTTCAAGATCTTTAATTGATGACAGATGTTGACAGATGTATAGTGGGAATGCTATCTCCTGTGTTGCAGGATCAAATGGAAGTTTGCCATCACCCATATCCAAAAGTTTATATTTATTCTGGGAAGGTTGACAAAAGAAATTATTTGAGGTGGTTTGACCTTGAAACAAATATACCACACTGAGAACTTTTTCTAGCCAGTACAGTTTTTGAACTCAAAACCTGCACTTAGGGTGGAAGCAGTTTTATATGCTCAGCTAACCCTTCTCTTCATATCCAAAAGTTGCTTGGCAAATATTCATGCAGAAACATGTCCAAGTAAATGCATATGGATATTGGTGAACAGTGTAATTTTCTTCACGTGTCTATAGAAAGCTGAGTTCCTCAGGAATGTGTTCAGCTCATCTGCTGTTGTTGGTCTTGGAATGAAGGGCAAAGTTTGACAGAAATTGCTAGTGTGAAGTATCAGAGCTCTTCCCATTGGATAAATATTGCTATGGAAATCTTGCAGAGTACAATCAATTGCCTCAAGTCCTTTCTTATGTGACATGGTACATTTATCCCAAGTAATAAGTTGCAACTTTTTCAATACAGTTGACATTCCAGATGTTTTTCCAATGTTGAAATGAGGATCTGCAGCTAGATTTAAATTTGATGGTAGCTTGATAGCTGAATGTGCCATGCATCCTCCATCGAGTAATGTTGCTGCAATCCCCAATGATGCCACAGCTAGAGCGGTCTCATGCTTCTTTAAAATATTGGCTATTATTAGATTGAGAAGAAATTTTATTCCTGTGCCTCCTGTGCATTAATAAAAAAAAGTCCACCATTTGCGCCTCATACATTCTCATTAACTGTGTCATATGCAATTCATTAGTCATTTTCAAGAGCTTTTTCTGAGCCTCAACATAAACTTGTAGTGCATTGGCATCACATTGTTTTTCTTACAATATGTCTCTATTGACAACATTGTTTCTTTCACATAATGGTGAAAATAGTCCATGCTGATTAAGGATTTGTTGTTAACTGACATGCACATATCCTCGAGTGATATCAGTGCTTCATTGAAAATGTCTTCAGAATACTGTACATCCAGTCTGCGGTTGTCTGCGTGCTCAGAGAAGTATGTCTTTGCTCTTACGCTCTTTGTGTTTTTCCCATAGATCTTTCAGATCAGAAGGATCACAGGTTGTCAAATTATGGCAAACAGGGTTTTTACTTAGTGAGCATGACATGTTTCAGATGCTTCTGCCAATGTGTTGTCCCAATGTTGATCATTTTCTAGCAAACCAAGTTTGAAACATGTTTCTCTATATGTCTGACATACTTGACCATCAATGGTTTTTGATTGCTTGAAATGATGTTGGTCCTTTGACCACATGAAACAGCACTCTCAAATAGTATCATTCAGAAGTATCTGGATAAACAGTACATAATCACACTAATGTGCCAGTAGAAAATATGCCAGGCATTGAAGAATGCCTGGCGCCTCGTTTTTTCTGCAAAATTTCTTCATCAATTAATTTCAAGTGTATTAATGCACCACTTTGTGATACAGTAACATTTATGCAGTTTCATCAGTTTCACACAAATCGGAAAAAAGCGGCTAACGTCATGTTGGTGAATCTGCAACTCTCTGGGGTGCGTTCTCTTCCATGAAGTAGACTTTTCGACAGTTTTCACAGTGACACTGAGATTCATGACAGCGAGAAAGCGTTCATGAATGTCAAAATCAAGATTTACCATACTGCTTCATTACTTCTAATACAACGTCCCATTTGAAATTTTTTGACTTCATTGATGGGTGCATTAGGATTTGTAAGTCTGAAAAAGCCATATTGCTGCTTTTGTTAACATATTTACATATGTATCTGATTGACTTAACTGAATTGCAAAACTCTACGTTGGTATGAGCATTGAATGATTAATAAATAATAAGATAGAAGGGCATAATCCTTTGGTTATCAATTTTAAAATCAACATTACTGGTTTTAATAGTTGTTGTGTCCTCCATCATCTGGTTTTCATTGTCCGTACAGTGGATAACCATCGCCACCAGTTTTTGTTTCTAGTAACACCTGACGTGGATACTTTTTAGTGCGTTTTCCATATTTCATGCATGGTAAATGTGGGTTGTGTAGTCCACATGGTCTGTGTATCATATTTTTTGACAATTTGAAATAATTCTGGATCTTCTTAATGGGAAGCTCAGCAGTAATGATATCATTAATTTGAGTTAAACAAATCTTTAACTAAACAAATGAAGATATGATCATGTGGTAGACTTCTTTTCTGCCATATAATGGAATACTAAATTAGCGAGTTTCTCCACATTTATGGTTCTTAGTGATGAGTTCCATGAAGTGTATTGATTTTTGTTTGAAAACTCTCGCTGTGAGATCATACCAATGGAATGGTTGCCTGACAGGCAGAAGTAAATCTTTGGTCTCAGTCCAATATATTTCATGTGAACATGATGAAAAGATCTAGACATCTATATTTGCAAACATATGTCAGAGCATCTTTAGCATATTCATGCATGTGTCTTGGACTTCCAATATATGAAGCTGGAAGTGTAACCATTTGTCCAATGTTAGCAACATTTCCATCCTTTGCAATTGCATCTCACAAATGAACATAATCTTTAACTCTAAGCTTTATTTGATTGTAACAAATGTAATTGAGTCGTTTGCTTTTGACTTAAGCATACATATCAATGATAAATTGTTGGTAAAGTTGACAACACTTCAGGATGTGGTTGGATTGTTGTGCTCAAATCATGATATGATATGCATAAAAGTCCATATAACAGATTTTTCGTTGTCACAGCATCTGTGACGTGATGAATTTGATATAATTTGAGATTATATCCATCATCTCCTCATGGAAACAGTATTGGATATTGAAGTGCGTTTTACAATCAGTGTGTTTCAGCAACACATTGCTTAGGTTTGATCTTGTCTACTGATAACATTATCTTGCCAAGTGATCTCTATTCTGAAAATAACAGGTGCTACTTCATGGTCCATTGTAGCATTGAAGCTTCTTTCATGTCCATTCAATGGCTTTTTGTCTGCCCTGATAATGACTTTCAAGTCATTCGCTCTCACTTCTCCAATGCGGATTTGAATTCTCTGACCAAACAGTTGTGCTTGTAGAATAAAGCTCATAATTCACCACTAATTTTTCCATCTGTTGATTCACTAAATATGCACCTTCAATTAATATTCTCCTCCACATTATCCATAAAAGAAAATTTGCAAAAACTGTATATCATTTTTGGGTACTGGAAGAAGTGAACCAATCTGATAATACACATGATAATGCACTTTGAATGTGGGCATGGAATTACCATATCTCACAATATCCGTTTCTCAAATGAGGTCATTTAAAATCATTAATTATATTTTATGAATATTCTCTAGAAATTGTTTGGAATCTTAAGTAGCTCTATCCCTGTAAGTTAGAAGTAGTTCTGGTAGCTCATCCAGTGATGGCAAATTGACTTTGCCATAGGAGCAACACATGCCAGGCATTTCTTTCTGAAACTTCAAAGCACGACAATGTTAGCACAATCTAGCTATTGGACCAATGACAACATTATGATGCATTTTGTAAATGCAGCCTTTATTGTAATTGAATGCCACTTTTTTGAGATCAATTCTCATAATTAAATGAGTCTGCCATGATTGTTCATCTTCACATAGTGTGCCTCTCTTATCAGGTATTGCAGCAGCTCTTGAAGTAGAAGCTCTTGCTTGAAGATCTGCAGCTCATACATTAAGCTGTTGAGGTGTTTCAGCAGCTCTTGAAGTAAAGCTATGATTTATTCAGTTTCCTGGCTTGTGTCTCTCTCTTTGAGTGTTGCAGCAGCTCATGAAATAGAAGCTCTTGCTCAAACATCTGCGACTCATATGTTGTGCTTTTGAGATGTTTTAGCAGCTCTTGAAGTAGAAGCTTACAATTGCTGGTTTTCAACTTATGTGGCTCATTCTTCAGATGTTTCAGCAGCTCTTCAGTAGAGTCTCTGATTCATTTAGTTTTCTGGCATTCATCTTGCTCTTCAGATGTTTCAGAAGTCTACTGGCTGATCATTGCCGTGCATGTCTGGTTGATCTTCCAATGGTTACTTTTTTGTGACATTTCAAATAATTTTCATTAAAAATGTTTTTTAGTACTAGATTTCATTATTTAATGTCTTTTGTTGGAATTCAGGTTTTGTAAAGATGCTCACTGGTGCATTTTTGCACCTAAACTCTAATAACTTGATTAATGGGAAGGATTTCCACCACTTGTAATAAAAATAAAAAACCTTAAAAGGTTAATTTTTATACATTTTTTATTAATTGTGATATCAGGGATAAGAAGTGAATCCTATGCATAATTCAATGCTTGGATTTAGATTAACTCAGTGCTTGGACCAATATAGCTATCAATTTTATATTAGCTTTGAGCCAAATTAGGAAATATGGAAGTTTGACCTATTGGAGCTCTTGAATCTCAGCTCACTTTGACAGAAAGGCCAATTAAATATATATATACCAACATCCATTTTTATATATATAGAGAAAGTTATTGAATTTATATTTTTACTACGTTGGCTCATCATTTTTAGTTTTACTTACACTTGCAATATTAGCTTTAACTATATAAATAGTTAAACAGTAAAAAACCTGGGGAGCTTTTCTTTCCGCTTGAGTTCACTTTTGAGCAATTTTATTAAGTAAAAAGTTTAAATTTATCACTGCTACCTGGCCACACTCTTTAACGATATGTCCACAGATCAGCCGTCTGCTGCTCCAATATGGGGTGGCAGTGCTCCACCACCTAGCGTTTTCTGCCCTTCAGGCAAATGCATTCGCACAGAGTCAAATAGCCCGCCATCTTCATCCAACCATTTTATCCCTTCACGGGATTTAGCACTCCACTTGGCATGTATCCACCCTTATTGCCCCATCCTCTTGCCCTCCCTCAAACCACAATCCAATTTTGCTGCCAAGTTGACTATGGGCGTTTATTCCCATATGCTGACATGACAATTATAGAATTGGACACCACTGCATTTGTGCTGGCTGGCTTTACAAATTTCTGTCTTTTTATGGGCTATTTTGATATTGGTTTCCAGATGGAGGAGGACGCTGCAACAGCGGCTTCTAATCCCCTTATATTTAAAAATACTCCCATCCCTACTACCCAGACTCGTCTGCCTACAGATACCACTATGGTGGTATCCTTTGGATCCCTCTCTTCCCACCTTCTACCCCAAATTTTGTATGATCAGAGATAGTGAGGCTTCTGGCATATAGCTCTCAGCCCAACCTCATCTTTGCTGTTCTCTCTGGTGCAGAGCATCTTAATGCCCCTCAAGCATATGCTACTATTATCCCACACTACCCTGCCGTAGCCCACCAAATCCCCTCATTTTCTTATTGCAGCAGCGCCTGAGCACTTTTTGGGCTCAGGTGGTCAATGGTCACCAAATTTGTCCCCTCTGTTTTAGAAACGACCAAGCCAAAAAATCCTGTCCTCAAGCCACTTCCTCTGATGCAGCTTTGGATCTACATTCAGCAGGTTCTAATTGAGGCATTTTGCTGCCCCTATCACCCAACATTCTTGTTTGATGGGACAGAGTGGTTTTTGGCCCCCACCAAATCAACCACCAACATTAACCCACCCAATGCTACTCCTACCAATCAGAGTCAGGCTTGAACCACTATCTACTCCCAAGCAACCCATTCACCCTCTACCACACACCCAACTTCTAATGCCACTATTCTTGTAAACCAGAATCCATGGGACCTATTGGCTGAGATTGATGAATCAGGTAAAGTTATTAAGAGTGAGCAAACTGGCCAACCTCTTGGCCAGTTTGATTATGGTCAGGCCAATTTTTCCCTCTCTGATTTTGTGATAAACCACCCACCAAACGTTTCACTCTTAAACCCAATGCTGTCCCCTACCAAAGTGAACACCAGCTTGCCTTAGCTGCGGTGGCCTCTCACCAGTGCCCAAACCTATGAAAAGCAGTGGCAAATCAGTGGATCAATACCATCTTGGACTTCTCACACTATACTTCCCCCTATTCCCCCAAATCTCCCTGTAGCAATATTTATAAATTATTTGACGATGCCAAAGCTACCATCATGCATGTCTCTAAACTAGCAAATTTAAACCCATTTGCTAAAATCACCCACCAGAGCATCTCCATATTTGCTCAACTTCCTGAAGCCCGCATTTAAGCTGAACTTCACTTAGCAGAATTTATTGAAGCTGTCTACCATGTTAGGCTTGATGAGGAGGTAGAGAACTAATACTACAATGCCATCCACCCACACTACACTGATGCTCAAACACCCTGGCTCACCGCTTTAATCTGTCTCTCCAACCAATATGACATAATTGGTGTGATCTTGTCTGCAGACAAACTGCCTGACCCCCCCTCACCATCAGCCATTGTGGGTTAGCGGTTTCCACTCCCCACCTGGTTTTTGTGTTTTTGATTTATCTTCCTGGTCATTCTTTTGATTGGGTTGCTTTATTTTATTTTAGTTTTTGAGTTTTGGTACTGTCCATCCCCTGGTTGGCGTACCTCAAATAAAATTTAAAATTTAAAAAACACAAATAGTTTACATGATAAAAATTAATAAAAAATGATTGTGCCAGGATTTGAACAACCAAGATTTATAAAATTTAAGAGCCAAAAGCTGATTAAATTATGGTAGAGGAGGTCTTTTTAAATCAATTGTTATTGGTTAAAGTTTTGATTTAAATTAACTTCTAAAGAGCCAAATGACCATTAACCTCTTAACAAAAACCATTTAAAATATCAAATCAACCAAATACTTAACTGCTCAGCCATACCATTATACTGATGACTATCTAAAACATATAGGATTTTTAATTGTTATATATAAAACTTTTATTTTAATATGAAAATACTAATTTTAGGTCTATATACTTTTTCCATGAAAAATACTTAAATGTCTCAACTTTCATGGTGATTGATCAAACATTGTCAGAGTCTATAAAACAAAAATGAGTATACCAATATACTAACACCCATTTTTACATCATAGATTAAACTCTCAGCTATAACAATATAGCAAATACTCATCAAAACATATAGGATATTCACTTGTTACATATAAAACTTTCTTTATACTTAGAAAATTCAAAAATCCTTTTTTAGTGCTCACCTAAATCACATAAGGAACCTACATACCAAATTTTGAGTTTTTAGGTTGGGTTTTTTTTGGAGATTTTGTAGCCAGTCAGTGGTATTTCTCTTTTGTACCTATAGATAAGATAGATTTAGATATCCTTACTTTCTGCCTGGGCCCAAACATTGCTAAATTTTGAAGCTGAGGAGCCCCCTGACCTCCCTTGCTACTCTGCCATGGTAATCTAACAGTTTGCCATTGACAGTCTTCTAAGTTGGTTGAAGTTAGGTTTCAGTGTTATTTTGCTCATTTGAGCTTTCAGCCCATTTTATTTTATTATCATACTCTTTTCAGTAATATATATCCCCTGCTCAGCTTAACTAAAATAAACAGCTATAGATATTTGATTGTTTTTTATTATTCTATTTTCAGTAATATCTGCCCCCAGTCAGTTCACCTTGAATAATCAGTTATCTAAATTTAGATTATATGATATAAAGTAATTAAATAAAAGTGATTGCACTAGGATTTGAACAATTGAACTTTATAAAATACAAGTTAAAAGCTAAAAGCTGATCTGAGTAAGTTTGAGGTGGTATTTGCAAAATCAGTTGGGTTTTGATTTAAAGCTTTGACTTAAATACCTTGGTAATTAGCTAAATGGACACTAACCACTTAACATAACCATATAAAATATCAAATCAACCAAATATCAATCTGCTCATCTGTAAGAATATAGCGAATACCATTGAGAACATATAGGGCTTTCACTTCTTGCATACAAAACTTTTTATTTTAATATGAAAATAATATTTCTAAAAACTATAAACCTTTTTGGGCATGCACGCAACAATTTTACTAAAGTCACATCACAATTGGATGGATGGTATAGGAATGCATACAGCACAGATATACTGATACCATTTAAATATATATATACTAGTGGAATATCCATGATATGCTAAAGTGTTTACAAATTACTAGATGATTCTGTATTAATTTAGTTTTTATATTGGTAGATAGCCGTCAATAAGTTCAGAAACCATTAAACCTATCAAATATGACACCCTCCAACCACTTGCCTAAAATTAATTAAGCCTGGCAAATATACTAAATCATTAATCAATTACCTGAAACTATTGAGCCCATTATATCAGCCAAAAAATGAATTACTATTTAACTTAGAAAAAACCAATTTCTATATTTACAAAATAGCCAAAGGCTACCAACCATTTATTAAAACCTATGAAACTATTGAATTAAATAAATATGAAAATGCTCAGTTAAATTGGTATATAATTACAATTAGAGAAATATAAGCTTTAGATATTATATAGAGCTGATAGTAAAATTCATATGAATTTATCAAAAGATAGTATATTACTATCCCTAAACTTTTTTAAGACTTGTAAAAATTATAATGATTTTTGATTTATTTTTACATGATATAATACATTCTATATAAATAAATGAACAAAATGATAGTTTTTTGACATAATATGTCCTATAGCTGGATGGTATGGTTAATTATGAGATCATAATGTGATGAGCTTAAATTATTATAGTGTGTATCATTTTTTGCCTAGGTTGGCCAAAAAATCAACTAATTCTTATATGAATTATTGTAGATGGCAATAATTAATTATAGATTGACCAATTAAACTAACTAGATTTAGAATGAATTATTTTAATTGGTGATTACTGAAATTAAATATAGATTGACCAATTAACTCAACCAATTAGATAAAATGAGGTATATAGATAGATGATAAAAAGTTTACCATATAAATGACCAATAAAATCAACTAAATAATTAAAAACTAAATGCGGCTCTCTTTCTGCTCAACATAACTTTCTGAGTAAATTACATGAACTAATAAAAAGTAAATCTTGATCACCTGTAGTAGTTATGCTCAAATGTCCTTGGATTCTCCGCCAGCTTCTCCAGTGTGAGGCAGCAGCAAATCTCCCTCCACCATTTTCTGTCCGGCAGAAAAACATGCTCAGACTGGCTCACCCAGTCATTCCAAACCCATAAGACAATTCGTTCCTCCCAAAGATATTGATGCACACCTTGCTTGTACCCAAGCAGTACCTCGCTGCCCCTGGCGCTCCCACGGAGCAACATAAGGTATAACCTAAGGGTCAAATATGGGAAACCCTTCCCATACCATTTCAACTCCATTATTGAAATGGCACAGGTGGTAATGACACCTGCCAGATTTATAGATTTCTGCATCTACAAGGAGTATTTTGATATCAGCTTCAAAAGAGAAGCTGATGCTGCCACTGCAGAAAATGTGCCCCTGGAATTCCAGGGCATCCCTCTTCCCACAACTTGGACCTGGCTCCCAGCGGACACCACTTTGGTGGTCCAGTTTGCTGGTTTTCCCATCCACTTCCCCCTGCAGTGCTCCACCAGGAGCTAATGGATGGTTTGGAAGCCTATGGCTCCAACTCCATTTTACAATTTGTGGTCCCAAATGGGACCACACAACTCGCTGGGCCTTGGGTATGTAACAATCAATGATTGTACATGAATCTATAAGGTTGGGAATTATAAGATTCGTGTATGTTGATGGTTACATTCCCATTATTCTGAGTAGGTTTTTACTAATCAGGTCAATATTGGGGTAATTATTTAATCATATATAGTTCATTATCTGTCTTGAGGTTCCCCCATATGCCAAAGAGTTGCTAGGATGCCATCAACTTTGGAGGCTTTTGTGCCCCTCATTAAATACAATTCTTTTAGCATTTTTAAATAATATTTCAAAGTGAGGAATCCCTGATGGACTTTACTTTGGAATTCTATTCTGAACTCCGAGTTCATCCCAATAAAGGCCGCTATTCACTAGATTTGTTTTATATAATATAATTTATAATTGTATGTTATTAAAGTAAGGTTGGGGGCATGGATGGCGATGCGACAGGAGGAGAGGAAGGGGGTGGACATGCCAGGATCCTTTTGAGAGTGGCGTTGCCCTGGCAAGGAAGGGGATGGTTCCAGTGTAGCCTGAGGCGACAGAGGCTGGTTGGCTGCACCTTGGCTCAGTGACCCCAAGGTGATAAAGGCCATATTGATGCACCTCATCTCAGAGGCCTGAGGTGACAGAGGCTGGTGCACTGCACCTCAGCCCAGTATGCCCAGCAAGGCCATCCATCTGGACAGGACCATTCAGGGTTGGCACGTCTATTGCTTTTTCCTTGGAGGAGTAGGGTGGGTTTATGGCTGATGGCAGGACGAGCATTGGGAGCCCCACCCATTACAAGTTTCCAAAGTCAAACTTAAGTTGGCAGGCTGTGGTTCCAGCCAGCCTGCAATATGGCCGCGATCAATGTACCAAGCATTACCGTGGGCCATCAATACTTTTCGTTGGGTTGTAGGGCCTTCCAACAAAGGGG
This sequence comes from Massospora cicadina, assembly GCA_022478985.1. Lineage (NCBI taxonomy): Eukaryota > Fungi > Entomophthoromycota > Entomophthoromycetes > Entomophthorales > Entomophthoraceae > Massospora > Massospora cicadina. The sequence continues at coordinate 63,492 of JAKSZP010004133.1, forward strand.
ATGGGAGTTTGGGGCGGGCCAGACTGCTGGAAGTTGATGGCCTCTTGTTCCCACCAGGAGACCTCCAGATAACCCATTGATTTGATATGGGGGCTCTGGACTTCCGTCCAATTTCCCCAGGCTGCTTGTGGAAAAAGGTCTCCTATCAGAAAAGTCGTTGGTCGCTGCACGCCTGCCTTGCTGGTTCAGGTTTGGATCTACTTGGATTCTCATTCACAAATGGGTAATGTAATGATCAAAAATTGTACATGAATTTTATAATGTTGGGAATTATGAGATTTGTGTATGGTGATGGTTGCATTCCCATTAATCTGGGTAGGATTTCCTAATTGGGTCAATAATGGAATAATTATTTAAATCATTACTTCAATTGGTTGTCTGTCTTGAGGTTCCCCCATACTCTGACAAGTTGCCAGGATGCCATCAACTTTAGAGGCTTTTGTGCCCCTCATTACATACAATTCTTTTAGCGGTTTTAGGTAGTATTTTAAAGCAAGGTCAGCCCCAATGGACCTCAATTTGGAATTCTATTCCAAACCTCGAGTTCATCTCAATAAAGGCCGCTATTCACTAAACTAGTTTTATTTAAATTAATATATAATTGTATTTTAATAAAGCAAGGTTGGGGGCATGGATGGCGATGCAACAGGAGGAGAGGAAGGGGTGGACATGTTGGGATCCTTTTGAGAGTGGCGTTGCCCTGGCATGGAAGGGGATGGTGCCAGAGTGGCCCGAGGTGACAGAGGCTGGTTGGCCACACCTTGGCCTGGTGACCCTAAGGTGACAGAGGCCGTATTGACACACCTCAGCCTGCAGCCTCAAGGTGATAGAGGCTGGTGCACTGCACCTCACCCAGTGTGCCCGGCAAGGCCATCCATCTGGATAAGACCATTCAGGGTTGGTACAGCTATTGCTTTTCCCTCAGATTAGTAGGGTGGGTTTATGGCCGGTGGCAGTCTGGGCCTTGGGAGCCCCATCCGTTACAGGGCGTATGCCAAAATGAGCCCTGAATTTAGAAAATTTGACATGTCAATTCCCCATTGCACCATTATTCCTTCAGCGCCTGACCATCCATTTTGGGCCCTTATCAAGGGCTGGCGGACAATCTGTCCATCATATTTTGAGTTGGACCACTCAAAATGCAAGTTCCCCTCAGCCACTTCTGATAGATTGGACTACTTATCCGCTGACCTCCAATCCACCACCCACCCCATACAAGTTCCAGCATGGGGTATGATCCTACCTCCCCCTCCCCCAAAGCCTGTCGCTGCAGCTGCACCTGCAGCCACCAATAAGCCTTCTCCTTTCCCCAATGCCACACATGATTCCTCCAATCAAGCATCAGATTGGATCTCAGTTCAATCCCATGCTTCCTCCAATGAATCAAGCAAACCTCGACCTTATGCCGATTCCCCAATTCAATTCAACCAGAACCCATGGGAGTTATTGGCTGAAATCGATTAATCAGGTAAGCTCATTGAAGAACCATCTCTACAAATTGAGTGATTCGGTAATGCAGAATGGGATGTCAAATACCCTCTGACTATATACCCCAAGACCAAATGCCGAATCATTTTGCAGTGATCACCAGCTTTCAGTCAAAGCAGCTGCAACACCAGATTGTTGTCTCCTTCATAAAGCCCCTTAGAAGGGGAAGACTGAGATACATGGAAGATGGGGTGTTGTTTCCATTTAGCTGGCAGCTTTAACTGGAAAGCACCATTGTTTAAGAAATCTATCAACAGGTGTGGAACTGAACGCTTGCTTGCAAATTCTGGGAGGGTACATGCATCTGCAGATGGCGAATATCTAACATAACATAGGAGCCCACCGCTATATTGTGGCCAGGAAGCCATTTTTGATCCACAAACAGCTTATAATCCTTGATAGCCTTTGTGAGATCCTCCCGCACTAAGGACTGGGTAGATCAAATATGCTCAACATGATCTGTGGGAGCTGGAACCTCTGGATGAAGACAGGGACCAACCAAAAAAGAGGGATTATAACCCCAACGTCACTTCATAGGGAGTAAGCCCCATAGAAGCGTGAGTACCATTAATATAGGAAAATTGGGTGAGAGGAAGGTCATCAGCCCAGGTATCTTGTGCGGCCAATGCATAACAATGCAAATACTGTTCCAAAATTTGGTTAACCCGCTCATTTTGTCCATTGGAATGAGGATGGTATGTGGTGGAGCGGCAGGGGATGAATTTAAGGTTGGCTAAAAGCTCATTTCAAAAAAGTGCTGTAAATTGAGGCCCACAATCACTGATGATCTCCTGCGGGTGACCAAAAATAGAGAACACATGACGTACAAAGGGATGAGCAGTTTCTTTTGACGTGATTGTGGAAGCACATGGAATAAATAGAAAAAATTTGATGAAATAATTGTCCACCACCATCACCGCTGTAAACCCATTAGAACAGGGAATTTTGACAATAAAATTCTCAGACACTGATGTCCATGGCCCACCGCCTGTTGTAAGGGTGTAGGAGTCCATTTCTTCCTGAATGGTCCAACTTGGCTTGTGCACAGATAACGCAAATTGGCGATCCAGGATAGAACTTCCTTAGTTAAACCTGCCCAGTTATAAATCCACTTGATCAAATTAATGCATTTCTTGTTGACCAGATGGCCAATCATAGAGGATCATGATGCGCTCAAAATACCTTTGCTATAAAGAGAAGAGGAACATAAACCTGCGACCTAAAAGAGATGAGACCTTCCACCAAGGAATATATATTATGTTTGTGAGTTTAAAAGGACAATTGATCAAGTAACTCCACTCCTTTGGGGCAGGACATATGAGCTGCCAAAACCCGTGAAATAAGCGGAGCATCCGGAGCTAACTCTACTGAGGAGACCACAGGTGGGACAATAGATACAGTTTTGGGTGGTGGGTGTCACAGTAACCAGGTCCACATCCTCCGAGTCTGTGGGGCAGTGAGCCAGGTTGTGACTAAAGAAGTTGGGAAGCACATTTAATGCACCTTTCACAAATTTGTATTTATAATTGAAACCGCATAAATCTCAATAGTTACAAGCCTGCCTATGTGCCAATTTTTGTGGTATACAGAAATATAGAAGAGCTTGGTGGTCCATACGCACAGTTAACTCATGATGGGCACCCTTTAACAGGTACTGTTAATGAGCCAACGCCCATGCTACGGCTGCAAATTTTTTATTATAAATGGCCCATGATTGCTCAGTTGAGGAAAATTTATGGAAAAATAGGTGACCAGATGTTCTAAACTGTCATGCTCCTGGAGCAGAACTGCTCAACTGCTACTGCTGAAGCATCACAAGCGACAATATATATAGTTTGGAGAGGTCCACATGTTTTAGAATAGAAGGTGATAAGGACACCTCTTTAATTGACTCAAATGCCTGCTGGCACTGGGGGGTCCAATGGAAAGGCATATTTGTACCCATGAGAGGGTGGAGTGGAGCAGCTAACTGGGAGAGGGCCGGGGAAAATTTTTTAAAAAATAATAGTACCCAAGAAACTCCATAACAATTCCTGGTTTGTTATAGTCAGCCACTCATGGATGGTGTCCAACTTGTTGGGCAGAACCGCATAACCATCTTTTAGGACAGGTTCTTGAGAAAGTTAACTTCCTCCTTATAAAACTTGCATTTTTTGAAGGCTTGACGAACAGCCACGCTTTGTGCAAAGCTGCAAAAACTGCTTCTAATCCTTTAGCATGTTGTTTGGGAGTTGGGGAATGTACCAAGATGTCAACAATATATGCAACTGCGCATGTAAACTAGAGGTTGCCCATCACACTATCAATCATTCTCTGAAAGGTGGCTTAAGCATTCTTCAACCTGGAGGGCATTATAAGGAATTAAATTATGCCTCGTTTTGTATGAATCACAGTAAGCCATCTTTGACCTTCCATAATCCTTATTTGGTCAAAGGCATTGACGAGATCAAGCTTGGAGAACACATGAGACTTTGTGGTCGCTTTACTAATAGTTTTCTTGAGGGGTAAAGGGTAGGGATTTCGTACCGTAGTTTTATTTAAGTGTCTGTAATCCATGCAGGGATGGAGGGAAACATTGGCCTTTTTGGCAAAAAAGATTGTAAGGCAATTGGTGACATCTCTTTAAACAACCATCCTTTCATAAGAATATTGTCTAAGGTATTAAGAGCAGCCTCCTCCTCTGCTGTGTGTGGATACAAGGGTCAGTAGATGTTCACAAACTGTACCATTGTTCTGAACCCTAAGTTAACCTTAGTGTGGAGGGAAGAAGTTCCGCCTTCTCAGAATCAAAGATACTTTGATAATGCATCAATTCTTCAGGAAAATCAGATGGAAGGCCCAAAGGGGAGATGATTGAGGTGATGGAGCTATGACCTTGAGTCTTCTTAAGGGTATTAACTAAGGGAAATGCTCCCTCCATTTGATCATTGAGAAACGACAATATAATTGACTCCAAGTGAATCTTAACATGTTGCTGGCGCCACCATCCAACTCCCCAAGGTAACTGGAAACACCAAGTTTGGCATTGCTGAGAACAGATTGTAAAAGCTAAACTGATTTACTGAGAAAGGAACCAGATGACGGACTAGATATGAGTTCTGAGAGGCTGAAGAAGCAAACATCACTGAAGGACCAACATTCAGGTCAAGCTCCAATTGTTAAGCTAAAACGACACTTATATAATTGCCCATGGCCCTGGTATTTTATAAAGCCTCAAAGGAAACGTGGTGGGATCTGACACTAATCTTAATGGGAAGTAAGAAGTAAGCTAAGTTCTCTTTATTGACAGCTGTAGTTGAATTGGCGATACAGAAGAGATGGTAGTAGGATTGGGGGCTACCATTAGGTTCATAGTGGGAGTAAACCCCTCACAAGTCAGATTGTCAGAATATACTGACATGGGCACTATAGCTGCGGCAACTATAGGATGTGGATTGGACAATTTGTGTGGTACCAAGCTAACATGGCCAGAGTAAAATCTCTTCGCAACATGGTTCAACTGAAAAGAAGGTACCATTGCTATGCCAATATCTATGAAAAAGGCGTAAATGGTTAGAAATAATGGTTGGTCGATTATTTCAGGCAAATAGCAAGTTAAATTTAGACTGGCCTGACAACCTGAGTGCCAAAGCACCCAAACGGCAAACCAGAATGCCAGTGGCACTGCTGATAGTATGACGGTTATGGAACTAGGAAGGAGTTCCGCCAATAAATGTGTGTGAGCCATGATTGAATATAGACACCTAGTAAAATACTAAATGAACACGGCCATAAACCATGAGGGTTGTTGAAATACCGGTGGAAAAGGCGGTTTGTTTTTCAACATAAACACTGAAATTCAGAAAAAGATTTTATTGGAAAGATAAGGAAGAAAATCGACCAGCAATTTTCTCAGTGTAAGGCAACTGATTAAATAGTGTCTTTTTGTAGTGAGTTAGAGCAGGGATTGAGTCCCTCAAATTCAACCTAACCCAGAAAATTTTTGGGGAATGGGGCAGATAATCCTAATTGGAACAGACATCAAAGGATTCAGTGGCAGGCTGAGTCACTGTTAGTTTTACCTTGAGCGCCTGAACTGAGGCTAAACTGCATTTCCATCTGTTGGCATGATGACATCTAGCCCAATGAGCAACGGGAATTCCCCAGGGCCACCCCACATAGGGGCGGTCCCAATTGGTTGAAAATGGGTTAGGGATGCCAAGCCACCCATGCCCAGTTGCTGGGGCGTTTATGTGGTCAAATATGTTATGTCAGCTGCAACTCCCAATTTGCTGTATTGGGGTTATTGAACTGTTGACAATGGTTTCCAAAGATAACAACTGCACATCAGGATCATCCCCAACAATTTTAGGAGGGGGTTGGCGTCAATGATCATATTAGTAACTGAGTCAAAACAGTACATGATAACGTCTGATAATTTGGTATTTGTCCCTTTTTGAGTATGCATTTTCTGATCATCAAGCTTTAGTCCCATTGCTTCTGGACCCTTCAACTTTGATTCAGTGATCTCAGAACAGTTTTCCTCAATTTGGTGGACAAGTTTGACAGAGGTGAGTGTGGGTACCAGGGAAGAAACCTTTAGAGGCAGTGATGTTACCAGGCACTCATCTACCATGTGTGAATGGTCGTCCTGGGTGATAAGGGGTACAGCCACCCTCTTCAGATCCTTTTTATTTGGAAACAGGAAGATCACCTGATCCACGCACAGAGGACTTTTCCCTGGACTTACAGATCCCTTCTGAGGTCCCTCCCCTTCATATGGCACAGCTAATACAAAAAACACTGCAGAGACCAGCCCCTTTTATAGGGTCGGAGGAGGTCTCGTCAGGTGCAAAATTTTTCTATCAAATGATTGGATGAAATTCATTAAAACCTTACATATGGGTCAATACTACCTGTCAACAATTAACAGGTCCCTAAATGTGAGGCAAGTCTTGACTTATCGAATAGGTCAAATCTCAATATTTCCTAATTTAGATTTCACTAATCAATATGAACTTCAAGCCTTGACATCTTAAAAAATAATTATCAACCTTATAAAATAGGTCATTTTTTACCTCCCACAAGGACTAATAAACATCTAAAAAAACTAGATTCTAGTTTTTTTTGTTTATTAATTTTATTAAGTTTAGTGGTTTCATTCCCCCATTTGTTGGATTTTAGGGAAAAAAGCATCAGCGAGAATCTCTCCAGAAAATAATTTAACGTCATTACTCATCTTCACTACAGTATCTATAAAATTTCAGATAATTCAAATTGATTAATTTATATTTAATAGTTTAGATATCATGTAAAGTTTCTTCTTTCTAGGCCATGTCATTGTTGAGATACAGTGCTGAGTGAGTATGAGAATGTTTTGTCACTTTGACCCCACCAAAACCCCTTTTAAATTTTGAATTTTGCCAAACCCCATCTTATTACATAACTACAGTATCTAGCGAATATCTATGTAAAGTTTCATCTTTCTAGTCCTTGTCATTATTGAGCTACAGTGATGAGTCAGTTAGTGGGCTTTGGCAAATATATTATACTTATTTATAAGATGATTTTCTAAATCACCACAACTAAAATGCTACCTAATTTAATCTAAATCATATAATCTAATTTATATACCAGCTACTTTCCTACTGTCACGCACAGTTTTAAATAGGCTAATCCAACCATTACTTAAGTAATCTAACCATCTCAGGTATTATTCTTTTAAAAGTTAAATAACACAACACAATGATTTTATCCTATCATAACAGTAGATAAAATATTATGAATTAATTATAACAACTTTCAGCTATAAGGCATATATCATGCACTTAAGTTTTTTGAAAAAAAAGTTTAGGCTAATTCTTGTTGATACTCACTTTAACATAGATTTGTTTGAGGTTTTAAATTTATTAGATGATCTTAGCTAAGTCTTTTTATATTATTAAATGGCTACCAAAAAAATTAAGAAATCAAATTATATTATTTAAATATAATTATCAACCACTCATCTAAATCCAATTGAATTTGTCAAATTAACAAAACATCAACTGCTTATCTGAAACCTTTGAGCTCATTGAATCAATCTAAATCCACCAACAACTCAGTCAAAACCAACCAACTTATTGAATAAACTAATCACTAACCGCTATACTAAAACTGTTGAGCATATTAAAACCAAAAATACTAAATACTCGCTAAAACCATTTAACACGTTTGTTGTCATGTCACCCAAATGTGGGTGACAGGTATACTCTATGGGGGCTCTGTCACCCATCTTTGGGTGACAGGCGATGAATGTGTTAAACAATTTATTAGTTTAATATCATTTACTAACAATTTCAAATATGACATCTTAAATGAAACCAAAATTAGAAAAAAAAATCCAAAACCACCATTGGAGCTCAGAAGGTGTACATAAAAGGTGTGTTTTTCCTGGTGAACGTCCCCTGTGTGTCAATCAGGCCCTCTTCCCATTTCCAAGTAAGAAGGCTCTGAAGAGGGTGGCTGTACCCCTCGTTACTCAGGGCGACCTCACCCACATGGTAGAAGAGCGCTGGGTAACAGCCTTCCCTCTTTAGATCCCTCCCCCAGTGCCCACACTCACCTTGGAAGAACTAGTACATCTGATCAGGAAAATTTGTGCTGAGATTGCCAAAATGAAGTTGATCGGTCCAAAAATGAGTGGAAACAAGCTCAATGATCAGAATCTACATAGCTGAAAAGGGATGAAGATTGACTCATCAGATGGAATTTCTGACAGTTTTGATTTAGCCAACACCGCGATCATTAAAATTTAGCCCCTCTCAAATTTTTTGAGGATGTTCTCTGACGCGCAGGTAGTGGCATCAAATACCATTGATGATAGTTTGAAGCTCCCTTATGACAAATTGGGCGTTGCGGCTGATGCAACGATTTTAAATGAATGAACAGCCTAGTGTCTGGGCATGGGCGGGTTGGGCATCCTGAACCTGTTCCCAACCAATTGGGACTGCCCCTACATGGGGTGGCCCTAGAGGATTCCCACTGCTCATTGGGCCAGATCTTGTTGTGCTAACTGTTGGAAATGCATTTGATCCTTGGTTCAGGCATTTGAGGTCAACCCAACAGCAACTCGTCCTGATGCTGAATTCTTCAATGTCAGTTCCCAGTGAGCTTATCTGCCCCCATTCCTTAGTAATTTTCTGAAAAGGTCAACATTGAGGGTCTTGATCCCTAATTGTTCCCGCTCCAATTGACCACTATTTAATAAGTTGCATCGCACTAAGAAAATTGTTGGTCAATTTCTTCACTTTCCTTTACAATAAAATTTGCCTCTAAAAACTATCTATTTTAATTTTATTGATATCCTTCTTGCCACATTCCCGATGGCTTTTCCCTGGTGGCCTGTCTTTCCTTATACTGGATGGGCTTTAACTGTACTGATGGTCACTATGGCCCCTAACATTGTCAAAATGGTTTCATCAAGCTAAGTACTTCTGGCAATTCAACCCCATTATTACAAACATCTGCTAACAATATACTGGTATCTTGTGGTCTTACATCCACTATCTCCAAGCAAGGATCCGCCCCCTTGTCTCCTCAGTTGAATTGAACCCATCTGCTAGTAACCTTGTAGAAACTATACCTGTGGTACTGCCCCTTGCAGCAAGACCACCAGTGTCTGGTGCTGTCTCTATTTGTTTTGTTCTTGTGTTGCTGTTCACTATTGCCCTACACCAACGGTTTAATGTTTCCCAATGCCTAGCTCCATACAATGTAGTACATGCGGTAATGCCTCTGGCATTCTGGCTTGCTTTTTGGGTGCTTATGCATCCAGACTGGCAGTCTGGTCTAAACTATTTCTCCATTTTCATGACAAGGTGCACAAAACAAAGTTCTAAGATGTATGAGTGGAGTTTAAATTTAGATATAAAATAAATAATAAATAATTCACATTGTACTAAACTTTTTGTAATTTTTACGGTTATGATAAGATATTATTTATATTACAGTGTAATATAAAATTTGTTAAAAAAGTCCAAACACATTTTCAGTGATTTTGGACAATTAGGAAAATATATTATATCTTTTAGTATTTTTTTCTCACTCCTAGCATTTGACAATTTGTTGATAGTCACATTTGGGCCCTTGAAAAGCCCTGTCAGACATTTGCCCTCACAGCTGAAAAGTAAAAATGTCTTATGTCAAATTCAGCTGAAGAGGGAAAATGTCAGCCATTTGCAATTTTTTGGTGTTATTTAGAGTTCATTTAATTTTGCTTAATTGAGGTAAGCTGACCAGGGGATGGACATTACTGAACTAAAACTAAAAATCATAAAAATAACGATTTAAACAAAACGCAAAAAATGGACAGATCAATTGAATCATACCTAACAAATTATACAACCAGGTGGGCAGCGAATACTGCTATCACTCCATGGTGGATGGGGAGGGAGGATTGGGGGGCTCATCTTCAGCCACATCCATCTCATCCCAGAGTAGGGTGCGTGTTAAGGCAGATAGTAAGGGTGTGGGGCATTGGCGGCATGAGGTTCAATATCCTTGATGACTGGAACTTCTGAATAGTTGCCAGCCATCATTATACCAACGATGTATTTGGCCAAATCGTCTTCAGCTTTGAGGCGGGCATCTGGGATTTAATGAACGTGGCAATGTCGGTTTGGGTTATTTTTGCTTTCTGGATTCCGTGCTACTGTTACCTCGTTCTGGATGGCTTCAGCGACAATTTTTGTATAAAGTTTTTATGTTGATCTTACTTTGTGCAGTAAGATTTTGGGGATGACGGGAGGTGGAATTCCTCCTGTGAGTGCAGCCACAGATTTGGTGGCTGATTTGTGAAGTGGAAGGCAATCCTGCGTGGCGGCTGCTTCTACTGAAAGCTGGTGGTCGCTGTAGAATGGTGGCGTTAGGTTGTGGGACATATTTCTGAGGCGGAAATTTTGCATTTCATTCTGCGTTACAGAGCCGCTTGACTTGCAGCATCAGTTCTTCAATGACATTACCTGATTCATCAATTTCATCCAATAATTCCCATGGATTTTGGCTGAATTGGATTGGGGAATCAGCATATGGTTGATTTTGTTTGTTTCGTTTGTGGATGCATGGGATCAAACTGGGAATCAATCTGATGTTTGGTTGGATGAATTATTTATGGCATTGGGGCAAGGTGGATGCTGATTGGTGGCTGTAGGTGCAGCTGCAGCATCAGGCATTGGAGGAGGGGAAGGTAGGATTGTACCCCATATCAGAGTTGGTGTGGGGTGGGCAGCAGATTGATGGGTGTCAGGAAAACTTTTGGCGTCAGTGGAAGTTTCTGAGTATGGGCATTTGCGTTTCAAGTGGTCTAACTTGAAACAGGATGGACAAATCGTCCAACCGCCCTCAACGCGGGCCCAGAATGGATGGTCAGGGGCAGATGGAATGGTGGCACGAGGGGAAATTGCCAAAGAAATTTTCATAAATTCAGGGCTGATTGTGGCATACGCCTGAGGCCCAGCGAGGCGTGTGGCCCCATTTGGGACCATAAATTGTAAGCTGGGGTTGGCGCTGTAGGCTGCCAAACCTTCCATCAGCTCCTGGTGGAGCACTTCAGGGGGGAGGTGGGTGAGCAAACCAGTGAACTGGACCACCAAGGTGGTGTCCATTGGGAGCCAGGTCCAAGTTGTTGGTTTGGGATACTATTGAATATTAGCAGCACCATTGCCACAGTGGCTGCATCAGCTTCACAGGGAAAGCCAAGATCAAAGTACCCCTTATAGGGTGTAAGTCAATGAAACAGGCTGGTGTCATCACTGCCTGAGCCATTTTGATAATGGCTTGGTCATCATAGGGGAAGAATTTTCCATACTTGACTCTAGGCCAAATGCATGTTGCTCTGGGAGAGCACCAGGGGGCAGCGGGGCACCGATTGGGTTTGGGCAAGAGGGGCATCAAGATCCTTGGGAGGAACGAATTGTCCCAAGGGTTTGAAATGACTGGGCAAGTCAGTCCGAGCGCATTTTTCTGTCAGATGGAAAATGGAGGGGAGTTTTGCTGCTGCCCCACACTGGGACAGTCAGCAGGGGATCTGATGACATTGGAAAAGACTTTGGTGTGCAATTAAGTGTTTGCTTTTAATTTACAAAATTAATTTGCTTGGAAAGTTATGCCAAGCAGAGAGTGAGAAATTAATTGTTAATAGTTCATTTAATAATAAAAATGTGAAAGTTGAGGAAATTGGCCAAAAGTCTCTGGCTGATTCTTGGTGGAACCCCGTTAATTGGGGTAACACTAGTTCAAAACCTTTATGGGCATCAAACATAAAATCCAACAGTCAGATTACTCCAACTTACCTTGGACTATGAGGGAATGATCAAAAGGCACTCCCCTGACCCCAATGAAATCCTCCAATGCACCTGCGTGAGGACCCCCCTTTTATAGACTTGGCAAGGGTCCCCCAAGGTGCAAGAAATTTCTCAGGCGGTGATTAGCTTAATTTCATAAAAATGTTACCTCATGGCTACATTTGGGCCAATCAGAATTCCTCTTCCCTCTGTTCCGTTTCCCTGAAGTGAGCTCTCAAGTTATGATATGCTATTCCTTCATATTTCCTAATTCAGACTAGGTTAAGCTATTTTGAACATATTCCAAAATTCCCCTTGACCCTCAAAGTACTTAAAATGCTAATTAATTAGACATCAAGGGTTATTGCTTTCTCCCTTTATCACATGATTTGTAAAAATCATAAAAATCAATTTTATTAGCACTTTATGTATAAGTTAATTTTATAAAAAATATTTGTGGAAACCAGCTGGCAGAATGCACCAACGAGCAAAAATATGCTGGTTTCCCACAAGCTCAACTGAATCACTCTGGGTGATGATGTGTTAAACTATTGAATCAACCAAATACTAAATTGCTCAGTTGTAACAAATACTGATTTCCAATAAAAATATATATCAAATTTTCACTTTTTAAATACTAAACATTTTATTTTATTATAAAAATTAAAAATTCAGCTCTGAGGTGCACGCAGACCACCTTCCATCCACCTATATCCAAATTTTCAAAGCTCTACATGTTGTAGTTTTGGCTTGGCATCATGCACACACATGCAACTTTTCTTTCTCGTTGCAAACACTTTTGCAACCTATTCAATTCAAGACTGAATCTAGTTTGATAATCTCACAGAGGAGATTAGTCTGCGCTCATGTCAGGGAGCAGTTGGGCAAGCAAGGTAAGAGGAGCAGGTGGAAGGCCCGCGGCCTCCAACGTTCGAAAATGCCCCAGAGAATCTGGCAGAATAGACAAAAGTCTTAAAACACCGGTGGTCACAATTTCCCCTGAGATATTCGCATGGCAAGCACGATGCAACCAGTATATCAACACGCCACACTCCCAGCCACTTTCATCGGTGGAATTTGGAGTCCATGTGTATCTGGACATCCAAAAAATGGCCTTATGGGAAAAATTTTGTGAAGATGTACACAAAGTTTTCCTGACCGCGGTGTATGTTGCACCTCATTCCATGTCACGTGGTTGGCTGGACCTAGGTTTCAAAAGCAAAAAAGCAGCAGACGAGGCTGCAGCAGTGCGCATAGTGGTTGACCTCCCCAAAGGGTAACGGGTTGTTGAAACCAAACACACCAGATGGACAAAATCAAACCAAATTTTCCTCATGTTTGCCTTTTTGCCTACTACAGTAAAACGTGACATTTTGGAACAACACCTGAAAGATGGTCTCGCCATATACAGCAAAATACAATCTTTTGAAATGCAACGCTTCATGCTGATGCCACACCTGTGCACTGGCAAAGCCATCGCAGTTCTGACCCCAACTGAGGAGATCGCGAAGGACCTAACCCAGATCCTGCACTCCACTTTTATCAATATTGTAGGGCATACCACCCACACATTCCGGGTGACCATGGACAGCGCGCCCCCCATTTGCACCCGCTGTGATGCGTTTGGCCATAAGGCGCATGCATGCCCCATCAAGGAGGGCGTCACATTCCAAGAGCACCCCTCAGTGGCCAGCCAATGGAGAGGCGCACTACAAACCAACCGCAAGCACCAAGGAGGCTTTCCCGTGGGGAGCACAAGGTTGCTACCTATTGGTAAAGCCTATCTCCCCGCAGGAACAGAAGAAGGCCAAACAGGCCCATAGGGCTGCAGCCAAGGAAACGGCCAAGGCAACCATTGCTATCCCACACTCACAATGCCAGGAGGACATGGAGACCTTCGCGGTGGAAGCAACTTGGGAATCCATCATCCAATCAGATTGGGAAGCCCATACCAAGCGGGCCACTCAATCTGAGGATCTGATGGGAGATTTGATCTCACCCAATCGTTGCACCCAAGCTCCAGTCAAAACTGACTTGGGACCTATCCCAACTGAAAAAAAATTTTGACCCACTTGACAGTGCACCGAACTCGTCTGCACCACAAAAAATTTGTCTGACATTGGGGAAACAGAAAGCGAAGGCCAAAGCCAATGTGACTCTTTCCGCAAAAATCAACAAAAACTCCGATAGCATTGCTGCTAACACCCGCACTGCTGTGAAAGCCCGTGGGGACCTAAAAGAGGCTGGGGGGCCCAGGGGCCCACCCCCTTGCATTTAAGGTGCGATGGGGGAAACATTCACTCTAGGGACATTGAATATCGCCGGACTTAAGGCCTCCCTGTCCAGGGCTAGGAAACTGAGTTTTTTACAACACTATTTACCTGTGGATATCCTGGCCATCCAGGAGTCCCACTGTCCACGAGGTTCCTAGGAAGCTTGGAAAACAATGCTCCTCCCATCCCTATCCTTTTGGTCAAAGCACTGTGGGGTGCTAATTCAGAAAAATAATTTTTTCAAATTCATATCCTCAGAAACATTCCTAAATGGCTGAGTGCTCATTGTCACCTTCTTGTGGGCTGATGTAGCGCAAGCAATCGTCAACATCTATGCCCCAAACAGTGCACACAAACGTTGGGAATTTTTTCGTCAGTCAAATCCCTCCCACTACCCCCTGATTCTTTCCTAGTTGGTGTCATGAACTGTTGGCTAACCTCACCAACGGACCGGTAGCCTCCCTCACCCCACGCCCCACAGGGTCACATAGAACTACGCATTCTAAAGGCCACCATTGGGTTACTGGATGCACTGCTGTGACATGCCCCGCTGCTCAAAAACATGATGCGTCCCCACGTTCACATCAGCCAATTAAGGTCCATGACCTGTATTGACCTTATTCTAACACCGGCGAAATTCCAACCCCACATCTCCCACTTCAAAACAACGAAAATTGAATTCTCTGACCACCAACTAATCTCAATAACCTACCACCTACCTGTCAAGTTGCTAAGGCCCCACATTGGTGCAAAATCCGCCCCCCTGAGCTCGCATCGCCAGGATTTTACATGTGGGTGGAAGAGGCAACTTTGGCAAAATCATTTGTTGCACCATTTTGCGCGGACCCCATTTCCAAATGGGCAACTTTCAAAGCGGACACCATCCGCCACTCTCGCCATCTCTCCTCCAGACGCTCACGAGTCACATTGGCAGTTATCTCATGCGCTCTGGCAGAATTGGCACACTTGGAGTCCAACATTCCAGCTACAGGATACAGCCCTGCATGGGGCCAGAAGTGGGTGGAGGCAGCTGCCCACCTCAACGCACTCGAAAGACAACACAAACATCAGGTTTGTGTTCAATACAGGGCCACATGCATCGCAAAAGGCGACAAGTGCACCACATATTTCTTTAAAAAAATTTTGCACCATGCCAGAGCGTGGCCTGCACACAGGTGCTAAGATCGGATAATTCCATTGTGGACACACCAGCTGAAGTGGCAATCAAAACACAAAAATATTACTCTGAGTTATACTGAGCTGAACCAATTCAGCTGACCAAAGTGGTGGAATTTCTTGACTGAGCTCATATCCGCACCATTTTCTGATACCCGGAAATAATGAATTTAATTACCCCAAACAAATTATGGACAGCCATTCGCAGTGCGTTAAACCAAAAATGCCCAGGCCCAGATGGCATTCCATATGAGTTCTACAAAAAATATTTAAAACATATTTCCCCCTTGCTGCTCGCCTCACTTAACCAAAGCCTATTGGAAACGTGCCTCCTACCAGGAGGACATGAGGCCTTTACTGTCACACTCTTCAAGAAGGGGGATAAGCTTGACTTAGCCAACTGGCGCCCCATTTCTCTAACAAACACAGACACCAAAATTTTAACAAAAATCATGGCTAACCTTTTAGGGACTGTAGCATCTGCCACCAGCTCCCCAGAACAATTCAGTTTCATCCCCAGAAGGTCAATTTGGGATAACGTGCACTCCGTGGCTAATGCATGTCAGTCAACAGCCTCTGGGGCACTGGTATTCTTGGACCAACAAAAGGCCTATGATAGAGTAAACTGGGAATACCTAAGGGCCTGCCTCCATCAATTCCGCCTACCCCCCCCAATTCATCAACTGGGTGATGCTGCTCACGGAATCTGCAACAATGGCAGTGCGTGGCCCAGGCTTCCTAACGGAATTAGTCCGCCCTCAAAGGGGCTTGCGACAAGGGGACCCCCTCAGCCCATTCTTATACAACTTCAGCCTTGACCCACTACTGCGAAATGTGAATACCCAACTCACTGGGGTCCATGTGCCAGGCCAAACCCCAGTCAAGATGATGGCATTTGCAGATGATTGCGTGGTGGGGGTGTCTAACAATAAAGATGCATGCACGCTTGAAGCCCTCATCCAGGAATATTCCCGGGTAAGCAACGCGGCACTGAACGCCCCCAAAACTGAAATCATCCTCCTTGGTTGGTTTCAGAACTGCTGGGCCTCAGCAATTAGTTCCCAACCCAGCCCATCTGCTCGCCCACGTCCACGCCTTACTAACTCAACACACACCGCTCCACTGGTGCTCCCCCTCATGCCACATCCTACCATAGGACTGGTGCGCCATCTGGGCGTGTGGATGGAGGCAGGCGGATACGCGTCAGCAGTAGTGGAGTGCCATATACTGGACAACGTGACGAAGTGAATCGCCTCTCTTAGAGCCCACCCTACTACCCTTACTGGCAGGGTTGTTCTTGCCAACTCTATGCTCCTATCCAAAGTCTGGTTCAGAGCCCACGCCATCCCCTTCTCCCCAAGCTTCTTCAAATCCCTGTATGCCTTGCTACAAAGATGGCTTTGGTCAGGCCGCCCTCCACCAGTACGGCTAGAGGTCATGTTTGGCCCTCATCATCAAGGTGGCATGGGCCTGCTTGACTTCAAAGCCCATGCTGCCAAGATCCTGGGCACCTGGATCGCGGATGTCACCGCTCCTACACTCCCATCCCAACACTGGTCCCGCGCGGCCTGCTCCAACTTCTCCTGAGCCTTGGGCCTCAACAATCCATCAAACCCCACTCCCTGATGAAATACCTCGCATCACACACATCGGCCACAGGTCCTCATGGGACTAAAACCCACTACAAACGAATCCTCCTCTCCATGCGGAGTGCTGAGTGGAGAATTTTTATCAGCGGACACACAGCCCAGAGAGGCCGCCCCTCTCCTCAGTTCACACAAGAGGTACAGGGGCTACCCATCCAAGATGACGTGATCCCCACACGGCCCCATGTCCTATCCAGGGTGGACTACCTGGACATGATGGACATCCCTTATTCCATTAAGACCCAAAAAACTATCTGGAAATACGCACACCATCCTCTGTTGCAGCCTCAAGTCCGCTCCCATGTGTGGTGCTGCCTGAGGCGGGTGTACCGTACAGCTGAGTGCTCTAACGCTTTACACTCATCCTGTGTCGTGTGCGGCCAGTATGGAACGTTGTTCCACCGCCTGGAGAAGTGCCCCACCTCTAAAGTGATATGGCACGAAGTTCAACGTCTGCTGGACCAGGATCAAACGCATCCCTTCAGTCTGTCAAGAGATATGTTTGCTCTATCAATGGCCTCCTCCCTTCCACCCTCCCTCTGTGCTCTGGTGGTTGCAATCGCCATGTGGACCATCCACACGATTGTCTTAGATGCCATCGCAGGCTCCACCCCCACCCTCCCAGAAACTGTCCACAGATTCCGGTCTCATTTGGTGGACCACTTTCAAGTGTGGATGTTTGGATACCTTCCACTGCGTCGCCGACAGCTGGTTTCCTCCTGGTTCCCAGTTTGGTTCATCAAATCAGACCCCTTCCTCCACACGTGCTCATTAGTGGCTACGGCCCCTTCACACGTTCCCTCCCCCTCCCCATAAGTGGCGTTCACGCTGGCAACAAGAGATAGCATTGCTTCTCTGGGGTGCCTCCCCTGGTACTAAGTTTGTCTGTCCTGAGTCATATTTGGAAGTGTCCGTCCCATGGTCAACCTTCCCCGCAATAAATTTAAAAATCATGCGCACACACGCACACACTTACTTTTATTAGTATAAAGTATTACAGGAGGTACATTATTATATCATATTAGAGGAGGTACCCCTTGTTACTTTGGTTTATATATTATTAGCTGATTTGAACTGATTAATTTAAATTTTATATTATAGCTTTCAGAAGCCTGCTGACGTTTTCCTGAATTTGTATATTTATTTATATAAAAATTGATGGCCTGTATGTAATCTAGAATCTATAATGCTTTGTGTAAAATGTAAAAAATGAAAGAAGATTCAAATTGAAAATTTTTTATTATTTTATTGGTATCAATAATGATCTATATAAATCTTTTATAAATAATTCATGTGAATGAATAATAATTTTGACTATTCCATTCACTATATATAAAAACCATCTTAGAATAATTTGAAACTAATACTAACATATAGTGTTATACAAAAGTGGCTAACAATAATTTTTAGTTTTCTAATTTGGTGTATATATGTACAAAGTTTCTGGAGTCCTACTCTGGATCAAGAAACATATAGTTGACCATGCAAAAACATGGATTTTCTAAATCTAAT
This sequence comes from Massospora cicadina, assembly GCA_022478985.1. NCBI lineage: Eukaryota > Fungi > Entomophthoromycota > Entomophthoromycetes > Entomophthorales > Entomophthoraceae > Massospora > Massospora cicadina. Next base: position 81,888 of record JAKSZP010004133.1, read on the forward strand.
CCATCAATGTGCAGCAACTGCCCTTACTTTGTTGATTGTCATTGCAAAAGCAAGATGCACAGAAAAGTGTAGTCATTTGATTGTAAAGGGCAAATCAGTGGAAAATTAAAGAATGTGTGGAATTAGCACATCTTCTCCATTAAATTTACCATTAGTTATTGCTGCTTCAATCACATTTGGCATCAGGTTTTTATGAAAAGGTTGGTCACATTGCACAACTTTAAGGTGTTCAGAGTCCAAAGGAGTAGTATTGGTGAGCCAACTTTCAAGGTTAAAATGTGCAGTGGCATTTCAGGAGGCTTTAATGAATTAAAAATTCAACTGGATAGTTAACATAAATATATATACCATCATGTATTTATATATCTATAATTCTTAAATTTATTTTTATTACTATGTTGGCTCATCCTTTCTTAGTTTTACTTACACTTGCAATATTAGCTTTAACTATATAATTAGTTTATATGATAAAAAGTAATCAAATAAAAGTGATTGTGCCAGATAGGAGGTTTAAATATTTGCTTTGGTGGTTATTATTGGCAACAACCCTAATAACCTTTTTACTACTCAGTTTTAGTTTCCTTGTGCACTTTGTTGCATTGTATAGTAGAATGAATTATTAATTGATAATAGTATGGAGACTATTATCCATAGTTAAGTATAAATTATATTTCATCCCAACGCTCAGCCAGTATTCCTTATTAAATGCTCATGATGTTGTGCTCGTAGGGATTTGTTCCCTTGCTCTTGTCCACCCAACCTTTACTGAGATCCCCTGGTGATGATATCTTCAGTCCAACACACAGTCAGCAGCTATCCCCAATTTGTGACTCATTCTTCTCTAGATCCCTGCTTGGATCTTTACTCTTCTCTCTAAGAGTCTTCCAATTATTGCACACAGCAATAATATACTTGAGACATAATGGCACAATGGAAGCTGATAATAGTTTAGCTATATACCAAATGGATAATTTTAAACTAAATAAACTATTATTATCTGTTTATCTGTCTTTTTATCTGTTTTTTATTATAGTGAACCCTAGGGAATATATTGTGGGGAATTTGGCTGTCTAACACTAAGTTGACACCTCTTCAATGCAATGCAGCCATTGTCATTTAATCACCTATCCTCATCTTGGAAGTGATGGTCTTCCCCATCCTGGCTAGGATTCCTTCATTGGACATCCTTGAGACCTAAATGGAAAGAGTCAGAAAATGTGTCCCTAACGTTTTCCTCTCAATCCAAGTAAACCAACCATATTTGGCTAGCAATTAATTAGGTAATAGGACTTATTACCCATTAAGGCAGGTTGCACACCAACTGATCGATTCACTAGTTGCAGGCGGCATCACTTGCCTCATAACTTGATATTCATTCCCAATCATTCCATGATGAAACCTGACCGATCCCAATTGGTACACCTGATAGTTGATCACTATCAAATGCCCATATATCATCGGCAACTCTGCCCAATGAGATCTTAAGTATTTTTCTGGATCAATCCCTGATGGATACGACCAGGCGAATATCCCAAAATCCCCTGAATGTAGTTACTCCAAAACTCAGGCCAACTGATTTCTGATTCACTTTGACTTAGGGAATTTTCCCCTAGATATTCCAGGTAATCTAGCAGGCTGTAAATATGGGCAATAATCCCAACACATCCCCCTCTTGCCTAGATTTACAGCAAGAAAAGAACTAGGGCATGTGAACACCACATCAGACACTTGGTCAAATATCTCAGTGGTTCAAGAGGAGTACACTCGTTAATACTCAACGCTGCTAAGGATGACCTTCAGCATATGGCGTTCTTCCTCTTCCTCCATGCCACCGCCTTCTCAGAGCACGGTCCCATGACCTACTGTCATGCTGGGCTGATTGATTTACTCATGACACTATTAGTCCCAGGATCCAGTTTTCCCCCTATCATGCCATATGACCCACTATCATATTCAAAATTCTTAGTCCGGCGTCCTTGATTTCCTGATTTACTACTTGTCCTAGACAAGAGACTCTTGCCATCAATGTTTATTTCATGTCACAATTAATAATGCTCATTTATGTATGCCCTTGTTATTTTCTTTTCATAACCTCCTGGCTCAAGTCATTTCTAATTCTTCCCTTTGAGAGTTTATCCCATTAATTTTGAGATTAATTTCTCCAAAATTGGAGCTTAATGGATTGTAGAGTGCATAATGTCAACTTCCATATAAGTCCAACATCCCCCTCTCATCCAGCTCATATGTCAAATTCTGAGTCACAATACCAGTAGCTTCTGAATAGTTTGTCTGATCAAGACTTCCGTCTCTTCCAGCAGATGAGTCAGTATGCTCAGTGGAATATCTTCTATGGTCCTTCCAGGACTCATACACCTAGTCTGGCGCCAGCGGCTAGTTCTTACATTGAATTACTGGAAACAGTAACTAATCCCTCTGAAACCAGACTGGCTATCATTTCGAACAACTCTTAGCCAATTCTTCCTCTGCCATCAATTCCAGAGTTGGACTTCGAAACTCTCCCAGATTTATCTCCTTTTTCTGATGCTCCAACCATTGTCATAGATGTTCTGGAGATTATGCCAGTTGATCTTAATTGTTCATTTCTTGCCAGGCAAGACCTGTTTCCTGAGTTCCTCTTCCAACTCGGGCGATATTACAAACCCGCTGTTATGGTCTCCAAGCTCACCATTGGTAACAGTATTCACTTTGAGCTCCCCTACACTGAAATCCAGGGCAGGTTACTGAGGTTTTGACCCTAGTGCTGAATCCCTCTGATCTTGATAACATCCTGGATTAGGATACCGCCACTTATGCTCTTTGATTTGCTGGCCAAGTTCTTCAAAGTTGGTCCACGAAGCTTCCAGCCTCGCCCTGGTTCAATCATTCATTCAACTTTAGTTTCTGAGAAGCCCATAGTCATTGCTTGCAGGATGCAATTTGCTCCCTGAACAACTATCTCTTCTCCAGAGCTTCCTATTGGTATCTTCTGCTGATGGCGTTGATAGGGGGCATAATTCAGAAGCCCCCGTCAGGCATCCCTTCTTTGTTGCCAGCCTATATGTCTGGTGCTCTTGATGAAGCCCGTCGTCAGGTGCTCATGATAATCTTCCAGCTCTGGTACCATATTGGGATTACTTGGGGTTATTCACCAATTGCCTCTTCTTATACTATTGCTTCCCTCCCTGCTCTGGAGTAAAGCGATTGGCTTCATCAAACATCTCAATTTCCCTTCCCCTAGTCACTTTCTTGCAGAGCTCTGCATCCGCTCAAAGAACGTGGTTTTATGTAGGTCTATCCCTCACTATCATCCAATCTCAAATTTGATTTGACGGGCTGTTCCTTCCTACCGTGATCCATCCTCCCTCCTCAAGAGACGACATAGGCGGAATCATCCCCATACTGAGGACAATTAAAAGATAAAAATTTATAAAATTATATCAGCTTTTTCTCAGTGCGGTTTATAATCATTTTTCCAATATCTTTTATCAATTTTTTATCTTTTTCTTCTTTTTTCCCTATGGGACTTGACCTTGTTTCAGTTCAACAGCCCATCTTTTTATTTTTTTCCCAAACTGGGTCCTGGGTACTTAAACCTGCCAGTTTTCTATGGTTCAGAGGTCCTTTTTTAAATATATTCATATTGATTGGTTCAGAGGTCCTTTTTCGGACTTGCCCTAATCATCAGGATGTGACCAACTTAATAATTCATCAGCCCTTTGGGAACTCTTATAATCTTTTCATCGATCCATCACTTAAAATACTTAGCATGGACTTGATTCACTACTCTTCCATCCAAGAGATTCTTGATGGAGTAGGCATCAGCTGCCATCTTGGCAATCACTTTGAACGGACCTGACCACAATGCATCTCATTTTTTTCTTTGTCTAAAACCATGAATATCACAATAGGCAACTCTTTCCCCTATTTGATATTCTTCTAAGGCTGGTTGGTTCTTGTCATCCGTTGATTTCGCTTGTATCCTTTTCTTCAAGATTGTATCAAATGCTTGTGATTGCATATCAATCAGGAGATTCATCAGTCAGTTCAGGTATTTCACAGTACTCATCCCTGATGTAGGTTAACCACCAAAAACAAAATTGGCAGCAACTTGGTCTTTCTCCCATATAATAACTCAAATTGCATCTTTCCTATCAATGTATGATGATATATATTGTAGGCGAACGTCACCAAACTCAGTACATTCCCCACGTGGAAGTTTACCCTGCAACTAGCTTCCTTAGCATCACGGCCAGCATTCCATTGACCTGTTCTACCAGTCCATTCCTCTTCAGCCAGTAAGGTACTGACATGACTCCTCTGATCCCCATTATCTCATTTAATCTTGGGATCATATGAGATGTGAAGTTGGTCCCATTATCACTAAGTAGGACCTGCGGACATTCATGCCATTATACTACTTGATCCAGGATGAACCTTGCAGTACTAATAGCATCTACTTTTGTTAGGGCCTTCGTTTTGACCTATCTCATCAGATGATTGATTGCAACTATTGTGTACTTGACTCCTCCTGTGCTCATCATCAGTGGTCCCATCACATCGATGGACACCATGTGCCAGGCAAATCCAGGGCATACCAGTCAGTATCCAGGTGTATTCTTATTTGGTTTGTGCAGCTGGCTCTCCACACAACAAGCTAGATAATCTGCGACATCATAGTTGATAGATTCCCAGTAATAATACTGGTGAATATGGTCGGTTGTTTTCCTCAGGCCTCCATGCCCAAAACCTTGTGAGCTTCTTTCACTATCGCTGCTCTTTCTGACAGTTTCAGGAATAATAACCACTTTCTGTTATCATCATAATTACTTGTCCATCCATGGCTCAAATTTTTCTATTGATTTCTGAAGTGCACCTTGGTTTTCTCAGGGCTCGTCCCCAATTTTTCTGTCAACCATTCTCTGGAATAGCTCATCCACCTGCGGGTATACCATCTGGACCATTGGTAACTACAATAAGCCATCTGCGTTCTGGTGAGAAGCCCCCACTCAGTGGACAATCCCATAATATAAGCCTGAAGCTTAAGTGCCCATCATGCCAGTCGTCCTTCTGGCTCTCTCAAATTATGCAACCAACGCAGCGAAGAGTGGTCCATTACCACCTTAAAGTGCATTCCATGGATATACACTAAAACTGCTTGCATGCGTAAATGACTGCAAGGCATTCACGCTCAGTCACAATGTAGTTCCTCTTAGCAGCTGAGAGTGTCCAGATCACATATGCCACCGGATGTTTGTCCCCAAGTTCATCTACTTGGCTTAGTACAGCGCTGATTGCTTTCAATGAAGCATCAGTTTTAATAAACAACTCCTGATCAAAATTCAGATATTTTAGAATCAACAAATCTATTGAAACTGGCGTAACTCATCAAAGGAGTCCTGGGCCTCTTAATTCCATATGAATCCTTTTTTGAATCCTTTAAAAAATGGAATAATGGCTTATCTATTTAGGCAAAGTCCCAAATAAATCTTTTGTAGTATCTGACCATCCCAAGGAACACTTGGATGTCTCGTACACTCATCAGTACAGCCATTCGTTCTATGGTAGCTATCTTCTGGGTTTGCAGCTTCAATCCACTGGAGTTGATTATGAATCCCAAATATTCCAACTCTTTCTTAAAGAAGTGTCACATACTTGGCTTAATCTTCAGGTTAGCAGTGGACAGTCACTTGAATACTTCTTCCAAGTTGTTTAGGTGATCAGTAAACGTCTTAATAAAACATTTATATCATCCAAATACCAGGATGCATGACAACTTCAAGTCACTTGATATCGCATCCATGGCCCTCTGAAACGTTGCAGGCGCATTGCATAGGCCCTGTGGCATCCTCGTTGGTTGGTATAGCCCCTGTGTAGTAATATTTACACATTTTTCCTGGTCTTCTAATAGATTGATACTCTCAGCACTCATGCCAGAAAACTCATTTCAGCCTGATTGGCAGATTTTCCAGTATTGACCTTGTGAATCACATCCCTTATGCATCCCAAATAACGGTTGTTTTTGGGTGAATACTCTCCAATACTTTTCAACAATTTGAGCACCTCCTCTTTCTGGACTTCCGACAGATCAGCAAGTTGCTCTTGATAAACCAATAGGTTGATACTCTTGGTTACCCAGCTGGTAATTTCATCTCATAGAGAGTGGAATTTCCTTCCTTCAGCTATCAGGACTTCTCATCATTTCTTAGGTCCAAAACTCATAGACCATAAAATCGATATTTTAATATTATATATAAATTTTTTTGTATTTTTCTTTTGCAATGGGACTTGCAACCTACAAAAAGGTTCAGAGGTCCTTCTTTTCCCCTTCATCCAAACTGGGTCCTAGGTACTTAAACCTACCAGTTATCATGGTTCAAAATCTTGTCCTCTTAAGATCTAATCAACCATTTGGTTCAGTGATCCTCTTCTAGGACTTGACCAAAATCTTAGGACATAACATTTAATGGTTCAGAGGTCCGCTGGGAACATTGTAATTATTTTTTCTTAGGCTCAATACTTCTTATTAGTTTTGACATTCTTCACTATATGGCCAGCAGCGCTTTCACTTCACATATAGGATAATCTTGCCGACTTTTTGGCAATACTCTTGAATATTAGGCCTTAAATCCTGACTAGTTGTTCGTCCAACAGGTCCTAATTTCATCTCTTATTTTGGCGACTGAAGCTTTGGATCATTATATCTCATTAGCCAACAATTTCATCCAAAAATCCATATCGTTTTTCTCCTATAAACTATTTTCAGCCTACATGGCTATCCTTAATTACACAGGTCGTTCTGGCATTGTTAGCTTCATCCAGTTTCTCCTGAATTGATAAATTCGTCTCCAGTAACTTCTGATCATTGGTTGAGTGTTATTGATTTAAATGATATTCTCCACTATTTTTAATTAATCATTTCCTGTTTTGTCCTCGTATCTTCATTGGTATAGCAATCCAATTCTCCTGATTGATTGCTTCCTATTTTGTCCAACGCCTCATCAAAACTCTCTCTCCTCAGGTCTATTTAAAGTGGACCCAATTTCAACCTGAGTTGATCATGCAGTATCTTGGGACTGTTTCCAGCGGGCCCAATTCCAACCCAAGTTGTCCCTGCTGCTCTTTGGGACTATTTCCAGTGGACCCAATTTTAATGCGAGTTGGCCCTGCTGATACTCTTCATCTCAAGTAGAAGTCCGGTGGAACTGGTTTCCTTGAAGCTCTAGATCTTTCCATAATTAAGCTGCAAGTCCTTTTCCCTGGACTTGAGTATCTTCATTTTGCTTCACTCAGAGCTCCATGGCGGAGCTGGGTGAACGCCACAGAATGTGATCCTCTTCACGTTCTAGCTTCGCTACTTCCTTCAGTAACTTGTTTCTAAAGTTGGAAACATCTTCATAGTAAATCATTATAGGTACTTCAACTCAACTACCCCTGTAGTGAGCACCAACTTGTAAAAATTTACTTTGATGGTTATTATTGGCAACAACCCTAGTAACCTTTTTACTACTCAGTTTTGGTTTCCTTGTGCACTTTGTTGCATTGTATAGTAGAATGAATTATTAATTGGTAATAGTATGGAGACTATTATCCATAGTTAAGTATATATTATATTTCATCCCAACGCTCAGCCAGTATTCCTTATTAAATGCTCATGATGTTGTGCTCTTAGGGATTCGTTCCCTTGCTCTTGTCAACCCAATCTTTACTGAGATACCCTGGTGATGATATCTTCAGTCCAACACACAGTCAGCAGCTATTCCCAATTTGTGACTCATTCTTCTCTAGATCCCTGCTTGGATCTTTACTCTTCTCTCTAAGAGTCTTCCAATTATTGCACACAGCAATAATATCCTTGAGACAGAACAGCACAATGGAAGCTGATGATAGTTTAACTATATACTGAATGGATAACTTAGAACTAAATAATTCTTATTATCTGTTTATCTGTCTTTTTGTCTGTTTTTTATTATAGTGAACCCTAGGGAATATATTGTGGGGAATTCAGCTGTCTAACCCTTGGTTGACACCTCTTCAATGAAACATCAGCTGTTGCCATTGAATCACCCATCCTTGTCTCAGCAGCAATGGTCTTCCCCATCCTGGCTAAAATTCTGTCATTTGACATCCTTAAGTTCTAAATGGAAAGAGTCAGAAAACGTATCCCTAACATTTTCCTCTTGATCCAAGTGAACCAACCATATTTGGCTAACGATCTGATTAGGTATTGGGACTTATTACTCATTAAGGCAGGTTTCACACCAACCAATCAATTTGCTAGTTGCAGGCGGCATCACTCGCCTTGCAACTTACTGTTCATTCCCAATCAGTCTGTGATGAAACCTGACCAATCCCAATTGGTACACCTGATAGTTAATCACTATCAGATGCTTCTATTTCATTGGAAAATCCGCCTGATGAGATTTTAAGTTTTCATCCAGATTGATCCCCAACAGATACAAACAGGCAAATATCCCAAAATCCCCTGAATGTAGTTACTCCAAAACTCGGACCAACCAAATTCCAATTAACTTCACCTTAGGAAATTTTCCCTAGAGATTCCAGGTAATCTAGAAGGCTGAGAATATGGGCAAAAATCCTAACAGGAGGATACCCCAGTGATAAAATATGTACATCTTACCACTGCCCCCTAATTTAATCCTGGTAGATGAACTTTAGATAGTGGATGATTATGACTGTGTTGGTTTTATGCACCAATGCCCAGACTGAGATAGCAAATACCAAAGGAAGTCCATGAAGTTTCTAGTGTAAAATATGCCATGCATGAAGATTTTTCAGATTTTATCCTCCTTTCTTATTTTCTTCACTTCCCTTTATTAGTGCAGTATCATCCCCAGGTTGGCCCACCTCAAATTAAAATTTAAAAAAAACTAAAAAAATTAAAAGTGATTCACCAGGAATCAAATAACTGACCTTTATAAAATTTTAAAGTTTAGAGCCAAAAGCTGAGCTAATTATGCTAGAGGAGGTATTTTTAAAATTAAATGTTTTAAATTACAAGGTTTTATTTAGATTAACTTCTAAGAGCTAAATGATTACTAACCACTTAATAAACAATTTAAAATATCAAATCAACTGAATATCTAACTGCTCAGCCATAACATTAAACCAATTACCACCAAAATCATATAAGATCTTTACTTGTTACATACAAAACTTTTTATTTTAATATGAAAATAATAATTTTTTAAAATTTGTAAAACCTTCCCAATAAAAATACTTATATGTGCTAACCTTCATGGTGATTGGTCAAACGGTGTCAGAGTCTATAGATTTCAGCTATACATATATACCAGCATCTATATTTACATGTAGATACTACAAAAAATATAGAACTTACCATCTTATTGTCCAAACTAAAACCAAAGTAAATGAAGATACATAATAGTGTTAAAAATTTGATAACTACATTGGCTCATCATTTTTTTGGTTTTATTTACACCTGCAATACCAGTTTTAACCCTTTTAGTGCTGAGCAAAAAACGGGTGCCTATGTGAAGATAAACGGATAAATTTGACAAATTTATTAAGGTTTGGGAAAAGGCTCATAAAAACCAAACTAAGAATGATACTAACCCTTTTATTGCTGGATGATGATATATTGTCATTGGCACATTTTGTAAGTATAGTGAATGACAATATATCCTCGTCCAGCACTAAAAGGGTTAACTATATACAAGGTTTAAATGATAAAAAGTAATTTACCCTTAAACATAAACTTTCACCATTAAGTGTAATTTGTTTTTTCCTATTACACCTTTAAGTGTAATTTATTTTACCCCTAAAAATAGAATTAGAAGGTAATGGAATTCAAAGCAGAAATGAAACTATGTTAAACTTTATTCATAGTTCACCGCAAATATATTGAATTTAAATATATGTGCTATTTGCTCAATTTTGAATTGTAAATCAATTTTTTAAAACAAATTTTTGTTTTGTTATTCTCCATAATAATGATTCTAAAATTTTATACTTTTAAATTATTTAAATGTTTATTTTTGTGCCCCTATAATTTGCACAAACATTTTTCTTCAAATCTGTTTGAGGGTTATGTAAAAGTGATTGCACCAGGATTTGAACAACTGACCTTTAAAAAATTTAATTTTAAAGCCAAAAGCTGAGCCAATTATGTTAAATTTTTAATTATAAAACTCCATACTTTATTTTAAAATAAATTTTAAGGGAAAGTAAGAGGGGAAGGTGGAATACAGGTGATATGGCCAAGGGTAAAAAGGACCGGGGGTTCAGGCCACTAGAGTTCTAGCACCTCCAACCATTGCTGATTGGCGATCACCATCGCTAGCCATGGTTTTAGCATCAGCAGGCTTACAGGACATTCAATTATCAGTCAATTAGTTGCCTCATCACATATGATGAGCGATCTGGTGGGGAAAGCCAAACGTGCAGCTTTATAACACCTGGGGATAAGGCGCAAAGTTTTGAGACTCAATAGAGCTTATTGGAAATAATCTGAATAGTTTTAATAACAAGCCTTTATAGTGGGGGCACTTGTTGCTCAAAATCTTGGCGATGAGTGCACAGTGAATTACCCATACACAAATATGGTAAATGAAGGCTCATAGTTGGATTGGAGCCTTTCTTAGTGCCTTTGTGAAGAAAAGATCCTGTGATGGATATATTCCTGGTGGCGATTGTTCACCTAATAAGAAATGACACATCATGTACCAGTATTTTTTGAACACGGCGCATTCATAATAATGGTGGGCTATGTCTGCTTCCAGTTCAGTGCATATGGGGAATTCTTTGTGCTAGTAGTCCAGCCTGCTGTTCATGCCCAGTTTGAATGCCCAGTTCAGGATCCACCAAGTTACTGAACACTGTTAGGCTGTTACCAAATGGGAGTTCAGGCTCAAAATCAACTCCTAGGTTGGGTAGTTGGTGTCATGGCCTTCAGTAGTCCAGTCATTTAGGATTTGTGGATGGGTGGGCATATTGCATCCCAGTTTTGGTAGTGGATTCCCATATTCTATCAATGTCAATTTGTACCTTATTCTGATTGACTTGGTTGCATATTTGTTGGCAATTCAGTTACGCTCCTCCAAGCTCATTGAAGAAATCATTGCAGAATTATGGGCTTTGACATCCCTTTGAATTTGGTTGGCATCTTGGGACGATCACTCAAATGACCATCTGCCCTGGCGCATGGCCCAATTACATAGTCACCAATAGTGTGGAGTACCCTTTTGGGAGGTTATCCGCGGGTGGTGCACCATCCATCCACATATTGATCAGGGAGAGACTGGCTCTTGAAGGCCTTGGGCTCTTGTCCAGTTCACGCCTCATGCTAGGGTCAGGCAGCGCATGTGCGTCTGTGTTAGCTTAAGGAATGACCTCCCCATATATCTGGTCGTGAGATTCAAAGTCCAGAAGGCCCATGCCTCCTTCATTCTTTGGTTTTGACAGTGCTTCCTGTGGTATTGGTGCCACCTTCACCTTGAACCACAGGAAGGTTTGGAGCATTGTCCTGATTTTCTTCTCTAATTTAAGGCTCATTGGCAGCACATGAGTGACATATCACAACTTTGAGAAGATGAAGATGTTTATTGCCTGCACTTTTTCCTCAAGGCATAGTTTGGCGCTCTTCCAGCATGCCATTTGGATTGATAAGCTTGACAATACTTCCTGTTCAGTCTCAAGTACCGCCAGTCCCTTATCATTGAATAGTATCCTGAGGTATCAGATTGTGTGGGAGTTCATGATCAGCGTTGTATCAGTTGGCGGGCTGAAGTTCAGGTTGCTGATCCTCATTACTGAAGTTTTTGCCAAGTTGATTTTTGCATTTGAAGCTAGTTAGTAGAGGTTTAATAGTTCCTCAGCGCCCTGGAGGTCAGTTGGTGAGCTTATGCCTACTATCATATCATAAGCAAATTCTAGCATCTTCAGTGGGATTTTATTAGTATGGACTAGACCCTGGAGTTTCGCGTCCACTGCCACCAGTAGAATGTTAGCTGCAAAATTAAAGAGTATCAGTGACATGGGGTCACCTTTTCAGAGACCCTGCCCAACAGGGATTTTGTTGGTTACACCATCTGCAACAATCACTTTTGTTACCAGGCCCAAGTACAGAGTCGTTATCCATGCTCAAAAAAGTGTTGGGGATTCTGGCAGCCTTTTAGTGACTCGTGGAGGAATGACCACACTACTCAGTCATATGCATTTTTCATGTCAAGAAAATAAGGTATCCCTGTTCAATACCCCTCACATCCTGGAGCACGCTCTGGACTGATCCAATGCTGTCCCATATACTACAGACTTTGACAAATCCATTCTAAGCCTTATGGAGTGTGTGCGGTGCGTTGCCATCAGTCAATTAGATAGTATGCACATGAGCAGTTTATAATCGGCGTTCAATAGTATTATCAGATTCCAGTTCTGAAGTTGGCGTCAGAGGCCCTTTTTATACAAAAGTACAATTTGGGTCTCTTGGCCTCCCAAAATTTGCTGGCTATTTTGTAAACAGTGGTTAAAGAGGGCTTTGATCACCAGCGTGATGCAATTTCAGAATACGCTTTATAATTCTGCACACATATTGTTGGGGCCTGGTTCTTTCATTCTTGGTGACTCCTTTAGCGCCCCCTTAACTTCATTGATAAAGATTTCAGCAGATAACATGGTGACATCTTCAGTGTGCACAGCCCCCCAGTGCCAGCTTGGCCAGGTCAATAAGGGTTTTTGTTGCTAATTTGCTCATTTCTTGTTGTCATAAAAGATCACCGTAGAATTGCTCAACCTTGCGCTTGATCATTTTGGGGTCTGTTGATACTTCCCCTTCCACTGTCTCCACTTTCCTGTACCCTAGCCTTATTTCAGATTTCTTTGAGGTGCTTCAGTCCCTCTTTGGTCATTGTCCCCACTAGGCTCTGATATTGGTAAGTCACATTGATCCATCTTTCTGAGTCTTGCTTCATCATTATGGCCTCATACTTTTTTTGTGTTTTTTGGTACTCACTCGACCAGTCCTCGCTGAACCTGCCAGGTGAGCCTCAGTCTTTCTAATTTAGACTTAAGCTGCTTCATGGTGGCAGTTTGCTTTTAGGAGGTCACTTTTTTAAACTTCATGCTATCATGCTTTTTTCACTTTTGTCTGAGTCCATCAATCTAGTGGGTTCAACTCCAGATGGCTGTCCAGATATGCTACCAGTTGATCCAGTCCAGCATCGATCTTTTGGCCATTCCCCATCCCTCAGCGTGGCTGGTGCCTGTTGCCACTCGCGGTTCCTTGGAGGTTCATCAAGATCAAAATCCACACAGACAACCATGTGGTCACTTTTGGCATTTATGCTAACCTCACTGTTGAATTCACAAGCTTGAGATCTGATGACACTAGGATGTAGTCTAAAAGTGATCCCAACTGTGGGGATCCAGCAGCGTCATATGACCATCATGTTAAGTTGGCCAGGTCATCATCCTCTTCATCAATTGTTAGAACACATCCCAAATTTGACTAGGTAATCCAGCATCTTGTAAACCTTTCTGTTGGGAAGTTCTCTCATTGGGAACATATCCTGGCTCGCATTTGTCCAACAGTTCAGATCTCCTGCTATTATGGTCGTCACTTTGGATGGCACTTCCACCAAAAATTCCCAAAAAATACGGTTTTGAGGAGCTTTGGTGGGGTGTAGACTGTTACTTCTCCTATGCTCTTTCCAGTTTCTCTGTTTGTAGCTGTTGCTATCAAGATCCTTCTGGCATGAGTTTCTTCCACAAATTCCATGTCTATTTTCTTATCCATTACAACAATCGCCACATGGTCCATCTAGAGGGCTTAGTAGCCTATTTGGCAGGATCACGGGTGGTTTTTCACATCACAGTTTGAGCTCAGCACCATTTCCTTTTTAGTTACTGGCTTTTTGTTTCTGAAATAAAAATTAGGTCAATATTATTATTAGTTTTTAAATGGTGCATCATCCCCCTCCTTGTTTGTATGCTCGCCATCCCCCGAGAATTTATAGATCACTATCCTCATTTCCAGCTGCCTGACCCAAGGGTATGAGGTTTAGCATTGTCTGGGTTATGGATGAGTCACGTACTGAGGTCTGGTTGGTATATGATGATGGCATCAATGGTTGGTGGGGTGTATTATTTGGCTTTTGGGGTTGGTTGGTTGGGACTGGGATTATATTCCCAGAAATCCTGTGTACTGGGAATTTGGTCACCATCCCTGTCTCCATATCAATGGATAATGGGGATGGTTTTATGATCAGGTCTGGGTGCCCCTTTTTCCCCTGCTGGTGGAGCGGCAGATTCCCCCTCATCCATCGTTCAGATTATCTCCCCTTCATTCAATTCAGCAGCAGAACTTGATTTTTTAGTCAGTGATTGTCCAGATGACTTTGTCAATTTCGTCACACCTGCTGAATTTTCACCATTTGCCTTGGGTTTATTTGTTAATGACTTCTGATTTGATTTAGTATTTGATTTTGGCTTGTCGAGCTTTGATTTCGACTTATTAGCTTCCTGCATCCATACTTGCTTAGGTGACTTCTTCATGTTTGCCTTCTGCCATCTTTCCTCCTAGCGGACCATCCATTCCGCTTGGGTTGGATGTTGCTCTGTTGGTCCAGGGTCCATTCCCTCATCCATTGCGTAAGATTCAGGGTTTGGATCTATAAATGGTTCATCATCCACTTTGGGTCACTTTGCAACTTCTTGTTCCCAAGCTTCTCTATGTTTCAAGTCCAATTTTGGTTGTTGGCGTTTCATGTCCACTACCTCTGTTAGGTTGCGTGTGATCCATTTTCTGGCTTTCAGGCAAAGGAAAGTCTTGGTACTAACCTTGGTGACCCCCCAACAGGGTCATATTTTTTTATTCCTGTGTAGTTTTACCTTTACAATGGTGGCATTGAGCCATTGTGTGGCCTGTCTGGTAACAGAACCGGCACACTTGTTTGGCATCCTCCTGTTTAACGTATACTACCATGTCGAGGCCAGGCAGGCGGATGAATTGGGGTAGAACAATTTTGTTTGGCTTCTTCCATGGTGCCAGTTCATACAGCGCTTCCACTGTCTGGGGGCAGAGGCACTTGCAATGTAATAGCCACCAGCTTGCCAAAATTCTCTTACTTCCCCATAGTATGACAATCCAGTCCAGATCGCTTCATGTACCCACTCACATTCACAATTTGTGGGGAGATTCTGGAAGGGTACCCCCTTGCAGTTTGGTTGGCGTATCTGGTTGGCTCTGTTCACAGATAAATACCCTTGTATTTGATGCCAATTTTGAGGAGTTTCTTGTGGTCCAATTTTCCTGGGATCGCTATATCTATATATCCGTGTTTGGGTACCCAGTGGTGATCAAAGTCTCCTCCATCTAGGACTTTGTCGAGTTCCTGATAAATTGACATTATTAGGTTGGACTATTCCTCCTCCACTAGCTGCAGGTTGATTTGGATAGCGTCCTTTAGGTACTATTTCAGAGCCTGGAAGTCTGTAAAGCCCCCACTGATCAACTGAAGAATGTACTCAATGTGGCTCCCTGCTCCATTCCAGGTGTTGTCATTGGTATGCACTGCCACTGCGCTGTAGGATTTTGTTTTCAGGCTTGGTTTGGGTACTTTGGGTGGGGTCTTCCCTTTCAAAATCCACCTTACCAACTCATTGAGGCTGAACCCCCAGTTGAGGAACGCTTTGATCTGATGAATACTGAAACCTCACCAGCTGATATTTTTAGCTTCTTTGTGCTCCAATCTCAGGGCTCTGCCACTCTAGGGCATCCGTCAGCAAGAACCCCAGTTAGTACCACTTGAGGGCAGATCTCAGGCCCATGTTTGGTGCAGATATTTTTGAAGGACCTCCAGCGTAATCAAGCTACGCTGGCACCAGTCCCTTACTGTGACACTATTCCAGCCCCACATCTGTGAATACTCATGCCATGGCTACCAGAACACCCGCTTCACTCCATTTGAATGCTTCAAAAGGGGTGAAACCTTTGGCGGCATATGGGGCTGCTAACGTCAGTTCTGGGAAGGATTGCTTCCAAACCCAGATGGTTTCAATGCGGATCCCCTCTTTGAGCCATTTTTGGCCCAAGTCTGGGGTCATGACCCCTTTCATCACCATAGCTGCCTGTGGTTAAATCTCGTGTTCCATCCACGGTTGGGCTGATTCAGGGGTGAACCTTGCTGCATCCCAGTCTGCAGCTTCGGCAATTGTTGCAGCATTGCGCCAGATTTTCCACTTTTCAATTGGGAAGGGTTGGCCTCTAAGGGTTTTGTGAATCAGTTTAGTCACCCCCAGCTCTGCCCTTTCGCGCACTAGGTCCATACTGACCCCCACTTAGAACCACTATTCCATTTCCATTGGTGTAAATCCATTGGCAGACCAGTTGATGGTCTCTTCCAGCGACCAATCCCAGAAAGGTCCCCACTCCACCGCTTTTTCCTTTGTCCAGACCACTTTCATCAGGTCTGATGCAGTGGCTGGTGGAATTCATGTGTATGACCAGTGTAAGGCCTCAGTGGCTTTGAACCTGGCTGTGATCCATGGTAGTGCCTCCTCTGGGGAGAACGTGGTATTGTACCATCCAGTGCAGTGTCCACTGGAATGGTGTGTCAGGCCCATTCAAGGGCAGTCGAGTTATTTGGGAATCATTTCTCATATTTGGTTAATTCTGTTGGGTTGAGGCCTAATCTCCAGATGGCTTAGGCATATCATGCTGTAATGCCTGCTTTGTTATACTCCATCATGCTAAAAGGTCGATGCCAGCCTCCATCCAGGCCTTCGCATCCACTGGTTTTAAATCTTTGCGGATTGCGGCCTCAATCACCTTGTTCTCCATGGGGATTTTCATCCTTTCCAGGGCGTTTTTGGTCTGAACTCATGATGTTTTGAATAGTGCCACCATGTCAATTGAGATTTTGGGTGTTGAGCCAGCATTTGGCCACTCCAGCAGAAAACTTGTGGTCTCACCACATAGCCACGATGGCTGAAATGATACCTTTGGAGACCTACTGAGTCGCCATAGAGTATGGGAACTGGAGGGCCTCCCATTGTTTGACCTCATGGGTGGACACGCCTCAGTGCGCCAACATGTCTGACTGGATTGGGGTATATTTTACCAGGGCCCTGGCTGCCAACTTGACTGCTGTCAGTGTTTTGTCCCCTTCCAGTAGTACAAAAGTTTTTTTGCCAAATTTTCTCAAGTGTCTAATTCCTCAGATTTCGTCCCTGATATAGCTTCACCCCCAATGGGGTTGGCCCCTAATGGTTCATATTGGTTTGGTTATTTGCTCTGTGCTAATCTAGTCCCCTCTGACAGCCTATAATTGTTGGGGTTTAATCCCAATTGCTATTTTGGGTTGGCCATCGATTCTTAATTGAGCTAGAACCCCCTGTTGACATAGATTTGTCAGGGATTGCGCCCAATGGTTTTGGGATCACGCCCAACAATTTTCTCATATCACTGAATCGATTTGGTTGGGGACTGTTCGCCCCCCAACTGGGCCTTGTCAGGGCTGGTGCCCAACTTCTTCTTCACTCAAATACCCCAAGAGGATTTGGTAAGTTTCTCCATGTCAGCAGAAACCTTTTTATGGCTTTGCTCTGTTGGCTTGAGATGCTAATTTTCATATATCAAATCCAAGTCAGTTTTGGATCCAACCAATACTTTGTCTGGGCTTTTTTTTATTTCCATAAAAAGATTTTCTTACCTTGCGAGGCCTCAATCCCCTCTACTTGTTGAGGTTCAGTGGGGAATATTCTCAACACCGCTGTTCTCAGCATCGGGCCTTCCTCTCCAAAGGTGTCTCTTGTCAGCTGGTTGTTGGCGGGTACCAATCCTAGGGAGTTGACCCTGGTATCCACGCTATTCGCAAGGGCACCATGACCCTTCAACGCATTCACACGTTTCATCATTGTTTGTGTCACCAAATTGTTACTTAATGTACATGGGTTTTATTGCCCTTCCACATTATTAGTCATGTGGGGGCTTGGGCCACCGGGAAGTTCATTAAATGGTACATCCATCATAGCTTCTTCTTATTATTATTGTTATTTAATATTGGTGCAGGCAAATCATCAATTTCTATGTGCTGTGCATAGATGGGCAGATTGAATTCCTATGATTGGGTGGTTGGCCGTGGTTCACTGTTCTATAAATGCAGTGCGCACTGGCAGTTGGTTTCTCTCTCAATTCTTGTTCAGTTCACTTTTTGATTTAAAAGTGATGTATGCAAGAGAGAAGGGATTACTGATTATGCTAGAGGAAGTATTTTTATATCAATTGAACTTTTGATTCAAAGTTTTAAAGATTAATTTTCTAATTAACTGCCTCCCTGAGTTTGACCCCGGTAGTTCTTTTGGGTAGGGGATGATTATGACTGTGTTGGCTTTGTTCACCAATGCCCTGAACTGAGATAGTGAATAGCAAAGGCGGTCTATGGAGTTCCTGGCCTATCATACACTGCGCATGGAGGTTTTCTGGGTTTTATCCTCCTTTCCCATTTTTTTCACTTCACCTCATCAGTGCAGTATCATCCCCAGGTTGGCCACCCTTGAATAAAATTAAAAAAATTGCTAATTAACCAAATGACCACTGCCACTTAACAACCCATTTAAATTATCAAATCAACTGAATTCTAACTGCTCAGCCGTAACTAATAGCAAATAACATTGAAAATATATAGGATTTTCACTTATTATTTATAAAGCTTTTTATTTTAAACTGAAAATTAAATTTTTTGATGGATTACTGTATTGTCATCGGAGATCATAAGTGTGCCAAATTTAAACAACTCTAGCTAGTCTAGAAGGTAGTTAAAAATCAATTGCAAGATTTTATTACAGAACTTTTCTTTCTCGTTGCAATCACTTATGCAACCTATTCAATTCAAGACTGAATCTAGTTTGATAATATCACAGAGGAGGTTGGTCTGCGCCCATGTCAGGGAGCAGTTGGGCAAGCAAGGTAAGAGGAGCAGGTGGAAGACCCGCGGCCTCCAACGTTCAAAATCACCCCAGAGAATCTGGCAGAATAGACAAAAATCTTAAAAAACTGGTGGTCACGATTTCCCCAGAGATACTCACATGGCAAGCACAATGCAACCAGTACATCAACACGCCACACTCCCAACCACTTTTGTCGGTGGAATTTGGAGTCCGCGTGTATCTGGACATCCAAAAAACGGCCTTATGGGAAAAATTTGTGAAGCTGTACACAAAATTTTCCCGACTGCGGTGTACATTGCACCTCACTCCATGTCACACGGTTGGCTAGACCTAGGTTTCAAAAGCAAAAATGCAGCAGACGAGGCTGCAGTGGTGCGCATAGTGGTCAAACTCCCCGAAGGGCAATGGGTCATTGAAACCAAATGCACCAGATGGACAAAATCAAACCAAATTTTCCTCACATTTGACTTTTTGCCTACTACAATAAAACGTGACATTTTGTAACAACACCTGAAAGATGGTCTCGCCATATATGATGAAATACAATCTTTCAAAATGCAACGCTTCATGCTGATGCCAAACCTGTGCACCAGCAAAGCCATCGCAGTTCTGACCCCAACTGAGGAGATCATGAAGGACCTAACCCAGATCCCGCACTCCACTTTTATTGATATTGCGGGGCATACCACCCACCCATTCCAGGTGACTGTGGACAGCGCGCCCCCCATTTGCACCCACTGTGACATGTTTGGCCACAAGGCACATGCATGCCCCATCAAGGAGGGCGTCACATTCCAAGAGCACCCCTCAGCGGCCATGGCCAATGGAGAGGCGCACTACGAACCAACCACAAGCACCAAGGAGACTTTCCCATGGGGAGCATAAGGCTGCTACCTATTGGTAAAGCCTATCTCCCCGCAAGAATGGAAGAAGGCCAAGCAGGCCCATAGGGCCACAGCCAAGGAAACAGCCAAGGCCACCACCGCTATCCCACACTCACAATGCCAGGAGGACATGGAAACCTTCGCGTCAGAAGCAACTTGGGAATCCATCAACCAATCAGATTGGGAAGCCCATGTCGAGCAGGCCACTCAATCCGAGGATCTGATAGGAGACTCAATCTCACCCAATCGTTGCACCCAAGCCCCAGTTGAAACTGACTTGGGACCTATCCCAACTGAAAATTTTTTTTTGATCCACTCAACGGTGCACTGAACTCATCCGCACTACAAAAAATTTGTCCGACGTCAGGAAAACAAAAAGTGAAGGCCAAAGCCAACGCGACTCTTTCCACAAAAATCAACAAAAACTCCAATAGCATTGCTGCTAACACCCGCGCTACTGTGAAAGCCCATGGGGACCTAGAAGAGGCTGGTGGGCCCTGGTGCCCACCCCTCGCACCTAAGGTGCAAAGGGGGAAACCTTCACTTTAGGGACGTTGAATATTGCCAGACTCAAGGCCTCCCTGTCCCAGGCTAGGAAACTGAGTTTTTTACAACACAATTTACCCGTGGATATCCTGGCCATCCAAGAGTCCCACTGTCCATGAGGTTCCGAGGAAACTTGGAAAACAATGATCCTCCCATCCCTATCCTTTTGGTTGAAGCACTGTGGGGTGCTAATTCAAGAAAATAATTTTTTCAAATTCTTATTATCAGAAACATTCCTAAATGGCTGAGTGATCGTCGTCACCTTCTCGTGGGCCAATGTAGCGCACTCAATTGTCAACATCTATGCCCCAAATGGTGCACACGAGCATTGGGAATTTTTCTCATTGGTCAAATCCCTCCCACTACCCCCTGATTCTTTCCTAGTTGGTGACATGAACTGTTGGCTAACCTCACCAATGGACCGGTGGCCTCCCTCACCCCACGCCCCACAGGGTCATGTAGAACTACGCGTTCTTAAGGCCACCCTTGGGTTAATAGATGCGCTGCCGCGACATGCCCCGCTGCTCAAAAACATGACGCGTCCCCACATCCACAATGGCCAATTAAGGTCCATGACCCGCATCAATCTTATTCTAACACTGGCGAAATTCCAACCCCACATCTCCCACTTCAAAACAACGAAAATGGAATTCTCTGACCACCGACTGGTCTCAATAACCTACCACCGACCTGCAACAGTTGCTAAGGCCCCACATTGGTGCAAAATCCGCCCCCCGAGCTCGCGTCACCAGGATTTTCCACGTGGGTGGAAGAGGCAACTTTAGCAAAAAGTTTGTTGCACCATTTTGCGCGGACCCCATTTCTACATGGGCAACTTTCAAAGAGGACACCATCCGCCACTCTCACCATCTCTCCTCCAGATGCTCACGAGACACATTGGCGGTTATCTTGCGCGCTCTGGCGGAATTGGCACACTTGGAGTTGAACATTCCAGCTACGAGATACAGCCCTGCATGGGGCCGGAAGTGGGTGGAGGCAACCGCCCACCTCAACGCACTTGAAAGGCAACACAAACATCAGGTTTGTGTTCAATAGTGGCCAAACACATCACAAAAGGTGAGAAGTGCACCGCAAATTCTTTGGAAAAAAATTTGCACCACGCCAGAGTGTGGCCTGCACACAGGTGTGAAGATCAGATAATTCTATTGTGGATACACCGGCCAAAGTGGCAATTGAAATGCAAAAATTTTACTTAAAGTTGTACCGAGCCAAACCAATTCAGCCAGCTGAAGTGGCGGAATTTCTTGACCAAGCTCATATCTGTACCATTTTCTGATACCCAAAAATAATGAATTTAATTACTCTGAACGAATTATGGACAGCCATTCACGGTGCGCCAAACCAAAAATGCCCAGGCTCAGATGGCATTCCATATGAGTTCTACAAAAAATATTTCAAATATATATCCCCACTTCTGCTTGCCTCACTTAACCAAAGCCTGTTGGAAACGCGCCTCCTACCAGGAGGACATGAGGCCTTTACTGTCATACTCTTCAAGAAAGGGGATAAGCTTGACTTAGCCAACTGGCGCCCCATTTCTCTAACAAACACAGACACCAAAATTTTAACAAAAATTATGGCTAACCAATTAGGGACTGTAGCATCTGCCACGAACTCCCCCCAGAACAATTTTGTTTCATCCCCAGAAGGTCGATTTGGGATAACGTGCACTCTGTGGCTAACGTATGTCAGTCCACAGCCTCTGGGGCACTTGTATTCTTGGACCAACAAAAGGCCTATGATAGAGTAAACTGGGAATACCTAAGGGCCTGCCTCCATCAATTCCGCCTACCCCCTTGCTTCATCAACTGGGTGATGCTGCTCATGGAATCTGCAATAATGGCAGTGCGTGGCCCTGGCTTCCTAACGGAAGTAGTCCGCCCTCAAAGGGGCTTGTGACAAGGTGACCCCCTCAGCCCACTCCTATACAACGCAGCCTTGACCCACTACTGCGAAATGTGAATGCCCAACTCACTGGGGTCCATGTGCCAGGCCAAGCCCAAGTCAAGATATTGGCGTTTACAGATGAGTGTGTGGTTGGGGTGTCTAATAATCAAGATGCACGCGCGCTTGAAGCTCTCATCCAGGAATATTCCCGGGTAAGCAACGTGGCACTGAACGCCTCCAAAACCGAAATCATCCTCCTTGGTCAGTTTCAGAACTGCTGGGCCCCAGCAATTAGTTCCCAACCTGGCCCATCTGCTCGCCCACATCCACGCCTTACTAACTCAACACACATCACTCCACTGGTGCTCCCCTTCATGCCACGTCCTACCATAGGACCAGTGCGTCATCTGGGCGTAGGGATAGAGGCAGGCGGATACGCGTCAGCAGTTATGGAGTGCCATATTCTGGATAACTTGACGAAGCGAATCGCCTCTCTCAGAGCCCACCCTACTTCCCTTACTGGCAGGGTTGTTTTAGCCAACTCTATGCTCCTATCCAAAGTCTGGTTCAGAGCCCACGCCATCCCCTTCTCCCCAAGCTTCTTCAAATCCTTGTATGCCTTGCTGCAAGGATGGCTTTGGTCAGGCCGCCCTCCACCAGTGCGGCTAGAGGTCGTGTTTGGCCTGCATCATCATGTGGCATGGGCCTGCTTGACTTCAACTCCCATGCTGCCAAGATCCTGGGCACCTGGATCGCGGCCGTCACCACTCCTACACTCCCATCCCAACACTGGTCATGCACAGCCCACTCTGACTTCTCCTGAGCCTTGGGCCTCATCAATCCATCAAACCCCATTCCCTGATGAAAAACCTTGCATCACACACTTCGGCCACAGGTCCTCACGGGACAAAAACCCACTACAAACGAATCCTACTCTCCATGCGGAGCGCAGAGTGGAGAATTCGTAATAGCGGACATACCACCCAAAGAGGCCGCCCCTCTCCTCAGTTCACACAAGAGGTACAGGGGCTACCCATCCAGGATGGCGTGATCCCCATTCGACCCCATATCCTATCCAGGGTGGACTACCTGGACATGATGGACATCCCTTATTCCATGGAGACCCAAAAACAATCTGGAAGTATGTACATCACCCTCTGTTGCAGCCTCAAGTCCGCTCCCATGTGTGGCGCTGCCTGAGGCGGGTGTATCATACAGCTGAGCGCTCTAACGCTTTACACTCATCCTGTGTCATGTGCGGCCAGTATGGAACGTTGTTCAACCGCCTGGAGAAGTGCCCCACCTCTAAAGTGATATGGCGCGAAGTTCAACGTCTGCTGGGCCAGGATCAAACGCATCCCTTCAGTCTGTCAAGAGATATGTTTGCTCTATCAGTGGCCTCCTCCCTTCCACCCTCCCTCCATGCTCTGGTGGTTGCAATCGCCATGTGGACCATCCACACGATTGTCTTAGATGCCATCGCAGGCTCCACCCCCACCCTCCCAGAAACTGTCCACAGATTCTGGTCTCATTTGGTGGACCACTTTCAAGCGTGGATGTTTAGATACCTCCCACCGCGTCGCCAACAGCTGGTCTCCTCCTGGTTCCCAGTCTGGTTCATCAAATCAGACCCCTTCCTCCACACGTGCGCAATAGTGGCTACGGCCCCTTCACACGTTCCCTCCCCTCCCCATAAGTGGCGTTCCCGCTGGCAACAAGAGATAGCATCGCTTTTCTGGGGTGCCTCCCCCGGTACTAAGTTTATCTGTCCTGAGTCATAGTCGGAAGTGTCCGTCCCATGGTTGGCCTTCCTCACAATAAATTTAAAAAGATTTTATTACAGACAGACATGCAGACATGATAGTGAGTTAAAGAAAAGTGTATAAAAAACTGAATGGGGTTCTTCAATAAAACCATTTAACCAACAAAGAAGGGGTGATTATGAAAAAATAATTATATGGAATTGGGTGATCATTCTCTATGGGGCTAAGCACTGCACCCAATCAAACCAATCGCCATAAACTGCCAATTTTTGTGGTACTGTATTTCAAATACGCACAAACATGAGTGATTGATTGCAAATGGATTTTTCCTAATTTGGCAATATGGAAAGTGAACGGGTTTTAAGTCTTCATTCTCCTACCAAACGTAATGTCACATTTTTTTTAAAATATAACTTGTGCATCACAAAGCTGAGGCTGTAACGCCCCTATGTCCATCATGCGCACCCCCTGAACCAACTTGGGTATAATTTGCCCTCACCTATTTTGGTCTAGGATCTGCTTCAGGTCAAGTAGGTTCATCGACTTGCTCCTCTTGGCCTCTGCATGCTCTGCTTTGTTTTTGCAATATGTACCAACTATCACGTTATCTAACCATAACAGCAACCCCATTTTCTCACCTATACCCAACTTCTAACTAATTCCATTAAAATTATTAAGGTCAATGGGAACTATTGGATGAGGTTATTGAATTGGGTGACGTAATTCTGTCCTCAGCCAATGTAATTGACTTTAGTCAATTTTTGACCTCTGACTTTGATGCTCAGCCCACCCCCAAAAGTAAGTTAAAAAGGCTAATGCTGAACCATTCATTAGTGCCCATCAGCTTGCCATGGTGGCAGCTCTTTCCCCTGCAAATATTTCCCTCTGTGATGCAACCCTTTTATCATCACCTTGCTGGCATCTTGTTTTGCCCAAGGTCAAACTTTCACCTGAATTTTCCCATACCACAAATTTGAAATCACGCAGTTACACAAAGCTGCTGATGCTGCTATAATGCAAGCTTGGATGGGATCAGAGTGCAGCTTAAAAGGTATCACCTCTGATAATTTCAAAATTATGACCTATCTACCCAATATCCACATGACTGCTGAACACCACCCCACTAACTACTTTGAGGCCCTCAGCACAGCCAAGAATGAGGCACATTTAATCCTCCATTTGAAAATCTTGCAACTCACTCTGCATATGCCCCCAAGCCTTTTCTTTCTGCCTCAGTCAGACTCTGACATGGCATAGGTTTAGGTAATAGCTGCCTCCTAGTCCTCCTTCCCCCTCCACCATGGACTATTAGTGGTTAGAACTTTCCCAGCTGGGTGGTATATTTTATTATTTCTTGTTTTTAAATTTATCATGTAAAAGTTTTATTTTGTTAGTTCAAGTTTTTATTTTATTTTTGATCATTGAGCACATGCCATGTTCATCCCCTTGTTGGCTTATGCTGCTTTTGGTTCGATTAACCATTTAATTTCAAATTATGTTGATATTCTATTTACTTAATCTTTATTTATAGATGAAGGTTCTGATTCCTTAGACCTGAAAGCTGATGTCAGTCTGTCTAATTTAGTTTATGGTGGATTACATTGTCTCTCCACCTACATTTTTATATGTAGCTAATAATCAATAATATTGAATTGCTATCATTTTTGCCCTGGCCCACGACAATGATATATACCAAGGTTATATTACTTTCCACCCACTGGCAATATCCCCTCAAATTACTTAATAAAAAATACTATACTTAATGATGATGTAAATTTAAATCCCTTCTTTAACTTATTATATTATTATTATCATTATTATTGCTTTTCTTTCCCAAAGAGTCATTTTTATAGAGCTAAGGAAGATTCAATTTTGAATTAATATTAAATAATCAGAACAGAAGGAAAAAATGCATAACTCTAATCAGAAGTCCTGGGTGAACATTGCAAAGGGTGGATACTCAACCAACATGTTTTTCCCTAAGGGCATCAAACTCTCTCACAAGGAGATCCTAGTAAGCCACGCATACCAGACCAAACGTCAAATGCAAGTCCCTACAGAAGGGTACTTGAAAATGCTGAGCCATCATATGCTTACAATAACTTCTGCCATTCACTCCCTTCCTGCCCTGTTAAGCATGGGGTTAGAATAAAATTCTGGGGTTGAGCACCTGGAGATCTTGTTGGCAATTACCAGAAAAACTATTATCTCAAAAACACTGCCTTTATTAAGCAATAATTTTATCAAGGATTTGTTAGTATTGGCTTCGCCATGGCAGAGCAGGCGGATGCCATGGAAAAGGTTATTATTGGGTTACCATCAAAGATGTGCCCCCCACGTTAAGGTACACTATACCTACTGGAATAAGGATAATGACCTCTTCAGCTCCTTT
This sequence comes from Massospora cicadina, assembly GCA_022478985.1. NCBI lineage: Eukaryota > Fungi > Entomophthoromycota > Entomophthoromycetes > Entomophthorales > Entomophthoraceae > Massospora > Massospora cicadina. Next base: position 108,305 of record JAKSZP010004133.1, read on the forward strand.
AAAGATCTCCCAACCAATCTCCCCCGCAACTTCATCAAAGCAGAGTTGATCAGAGGCCTTGATGAATATGGAAGAGTGAAGCAGTTTGAGCTTCAGCGCTTCCACATCATGCCAGAACTCTGCAGTGGGAAGCCAATCATGTTTATTGACCTCAAGCCCAAAGTAGAAGCCAATTACAATCTGACCCCTCACATCACTTGATTCATCTGGCTAGAAGGACAAGCATCTTACCCATTCGAAGTGACTTTTGAGAATTCTCCACCCATCTTCCAGCACTGCCAGACGCTTGGTCATTGGCCCACGCATGCCCTGCCATAGGCAATCATCAGGAGGAGGAGAACTCAGAGGTAATGTATTAAATCAATGAAAACATCGGAAAACTCCAAGTGGAAACAACTTCATTCAACTAGGGGGAACATGGTGAGTACCAGATCATCAAGCCAGTTGCCACCAAACAACGCAAAGTGGAGGAAAAGCAAAGAGACAAGCAGAGGCCAGAATGCGGGCCAAGAAAGCTAAAAAAGTTAATCAGATTGTGTAAACAACCAAAAAAGATGGAAACGCAAACTGATCTTGAGATCCTGAGGGAGATTCCTGAGGAGTCAATGGATGGGACAGCAAATCATCAAGCGCAGATGGTGGCGCAGGGGCAAACGCATCCAATGGGAGCTGGAAATGAACCAGTGCTGGTTCAGGCCAGAGTTTAAAACACCGGTCTTTTTTACCATCCTTCTCAACAAAAAAAACTAAAATAAAGGTTACAAAAATTTTTAAGAGGGTCTAACTACTGATAGAGCAAGCGCGGCTTCAGTTAAATCAGCTAAGTGGCTCAGAAATCCCAGCCAAAAACTCAAATCTTATTTTATTTTATTTATTCGAGGCAAGCCGACCAGGGGATGGACATTACCAAAATAGAGAAAGAAAGTATCGACATGAAACCTGAGCAGGGTCAACTCTGTCATAGAAAGTTTTTTTCACCTCCAGATCAGGACTTGAATTTTTCCAGTTACGTCATGGGTAAGGTTTTTGTGTCATTATACCTACTAACTGCCAATAGCTTCCTTTGGCTGGCACCCCGATTGATGTGCAAAGGGCGGGAATCAAACCCACAACCTTCAGGTTGGTAGCTGTATGCCCTTACTGACTCGCCTTCCACCCCCTCAAAAACTCAAATCTTGATTTTCCTGAATCATGATAGAGCTGGGTAATCAACCCAGAGCTATCAAAACAAGGCAGATTGGGCGGATCAGGTAATTAGATCACAATAGGGACGTTAAATATTGCAGGGATGAAGGCTGCCACGTCCCAGGTCAAGAAAATTCAGCACCTGCAAAACCCTCTGGCCAACATCCCAGCAATCCAAGAGAATCATTGCCTGAGGGGAGGAACCCAAGTGGACCCAGATGTTCCTCCCAAACTTCTCAATTTGGTCCACCATCTGCAGGTTTGTGATCAAACCAGGCAGGGGCATCATTCTCACGTCGTCAACTGATCACCTAGGGGAGAGTCCTGGCCATCACATTTTACCTGGAGAGGAAATCAGTACACCCAGGTCAACGTATGCCCTAACAACCCTAGCAAACATGCCAACTTCTTTGAGGAGTGACCAATTTGCCACTACTGAAAATCAGCTTTCTCCTATAGGACATGAACTGTTGGCTCACGAGGGCCACAGACAGGTGGCCCCCAGACATTAATCACCCCCTTGGATACCAGGAACTTGAGTCACTCATGGCCACAATGGGATTATTGAAGCACGCCCAAAAGGGTGCTGACCCTTGAGCACATGATGAGGACACACATCAGAGAGGTTGAGCTGATCTCAATGACGTTCATTGACCTAATCTGCATCCTGTTAACCTTAAGCATATGGTAGGAAACTTTGAAACAGTTAGTCTCATCCACTTGGACCATCAGCTGGTAAGATTACCTAGAGGTCAGAGATGCAGGCACAATTGTGCCCAGTATGAAAAAAATCCACCCACAAACGGTAAGTAACACTGATTTCACCCACTGGCTAGTGGTATGAGCCCTGTCCTGCGATATGAGGACCCTTCAGCAAGGGCCTGATTCAGACCTGGGGGATGCCTAAAGCTGAAATAGTTGTCACTAAAAATGTACATCCTCCAGGAGGCATGTGGCTGAGGCTATGTCTCTTCAAAGGGCGTTCAACCATTAAACACATCTCAAGAATAACACCCCATAAAAGGGCCATAGCACCAACTGGATGAGGGAACGGGTTCAATTGAACCTCAAAATCCAAGATCTCGGAAAACAAACCCAGGAGCGGCTTGCACTACATGTGGGAGCAAAACTGGTGGCTGAGGGCTAAAATTCATCCAGATTCTTCATGCACCAGTTCACCACTTGGAAATCGTGGACCCAATGCAACGCTCTGGCTGCACAAGATGGTACTGTAGCGCGTTCTCCAGAGGCGCTAGTGGAAGTAACTCACAATCACTACACAAAATTATACTTGAATGATTGTGCATTATCTCATGACATCTTTTCATTACTTGAGAGGGTGGAGCCACCCTTGACCTTGGACATCTCAGCCCTCACGGCACCAATAACAAAGGAGGAGCTCAATACAGCAATCAAGAGTCTTCCTCAGCAGAAGAGCCCAGGACCCAATGTGATCATGTACAAATTGATCACGGCATTTATAGACCAGCTTAGTTACATTCTCCTCACCAAACTCAACAGATTTCTGGACATTATCAAGCTGATGCTTGGATGGGATGAAGCCCTGATTGTTCTCCTCCAAAAAAATTTGATGCATATTCACTCAACAACTGCCGTCCTATCTTGCTGATCAATTCTGACTCCAAACTGCTCTTGAAAATTTTGATGCATTGTCTGGGTCCAATTGGGGGCGTCAGACAATTGCACTCTCAACTTTAGAAGAAGAATGTTTTGGGCGAGAATAGTCTAAAATTAATCAATACAAAATTGCATGACTCTTAGTGAAACAATTTGATTCAGAGTAGTCAGTTTACTCCTCTCTTCCATCAACCAAGGCAGATTGAGTATCCCTGATCTATCCCAACCCTCGGCGGAATGCCCCACCTGAGTTGGAGGTTTGCCCAAGCACCAATCATGATATAAAGCCAGTTGGGATTATCCATGAGAAATTTAGTTATAAAACAAATGATTGGGTGCAATCTATTAAATCGTTGCCCCATAATTCTATCCTTCCTCCAGTGGACCAATCATATTTGGTCAAGCCCAGACGAGGTGAGGAGAAATTTATGGAGCGCTGTTTGGTTATATCTCTAAAACATCTAAGCATTGACACCCCACCTATACCGAGTTTAATCTTAATTCCACTATTAGCCTTTGATGATCCTAAATAATAGGGGAAGGCATCTAATAAAAGTATTGTATATCACACCCATGCCGCAACTTGGGAATAATTATATATTTTATTTGTAGTTTAAAATAGCGTAAGTCTGCCATATTAATTGGCCCTTTTTTAACAAAACGATTTTTTGTGGATCCTGCCAAACATTGGCACCTGCGAGAATTACCAAGCAGGATTCCCACATTGTGGTGCTCACTACAGGGCCTTCCTGTACACCACGAATAACTCAACTAAAAATAAAGGCCGCCCAAGTGAGAAACCCTACTTCCCTTCTCTTTGAAAATAAATTAAGAATAGTTGCCCTTGAAAACAACTAGCTAGCACTTTATCACGTCTTAAAGAGCTTAAACAACGGCCCTTTAAAATCCAAATTAAAGATAAGTACCCCCAGTATGGGGATCATTGCTTCTTTTATATATGCCTATGAATCTGCCATGCAAGATGCGACTGACAAACAAAAGATTAAATACATCCTTCCTTGCTTTAGTCGCCTGGCACAAGAGATGATAATCTCTTATATGGACACTATGCATACCTGGGCAGAGGTTAAGGAGGCTCTTTTGGCTGAATTTGTATTAAAATTTATAGGGTTTCTTGAATATTCTCGGCTGATAACCCCTAATTAACTGCACAGGTTCAGTATTGTACAATACTCCACATTGTCTGATAGTAAGATGTATTCCTTTGATAATATTATGGAGACTATTATATGTAGTTGAATAAAGTACTAGTATTGGGTCAAACGCTTGACCAGTCTTTCCCCTCAAAATACTTAGGATGTCCTCAATAGGGATTCATTCCATTATACCACCTAACTTGATCCACGCTCAGATCCTTGTTTACGGCTTCTCTCTGGTGACACACAGTTGGCAGCAATCCCCAATTTTGGTTCAGCTTCTCATCTCTGAATCCACACTCAGATCCTTACTCTTTATCCTAAAGAGTCTCCCAATTAAAGCACACAGCAATAATTTCCTTGAGAAAGAGTAGAACTTAAATAATTTCTTATTAATGACTTCTGGTAAAAAGTTATCTTATATTTTACTAATTGTTGGGTAAAGTTATCTCATTTACTGGTAAAATTATATTAATTAAGTGAATTCTTAGGGTAATTTATAGTGAGAATTTGGCGCCCAACACTCAGTTGGCACCTCATAATTGAAACGGAAGCCATTGCTGTCTAATTGCCCATAGTCATCTCATCAGCAATGATCTTCCATCCTGGCTAAGATTCTGACATTAGATATACTCAAGACCTAAAATGTAAAGCGTCAGAAAATGTTTCCCTAACTTTTTCCTCTCAATCCCAGCAAATCAACCATATTTGGCAAGTAACCCGTTTAGGTAATGGGAATTGTTACCCATTAAGGCAGGTCACAAACCAACTGATCTATTTGCTAGTTGCAGGTGGCGTCACTCGCCTTGCAACTTGATCCTTAAATTCCCAATTGGTTGTTGATGAAACCTGACTGATTCTAATCTGTACGTCTGATAGTTAATCATTGATCAACTATCAGATGGCCCTATTTTGTCTGCAACTCTGCCTGATGAGATCTTAGCCATTCACCCAGATTGATCTTCGATGGATCTGACCCTGGCGAATTACCTAAAATCCCCTGAACATTGTTACCCTGAAATCAGGGTCAACTAGTGTTCAATTCACTTTGCTATAGGTAATCATCCCCTATCAACCCTTGGTAATCTAGTCATCTGGGAATATGGGCAAAAATACCAACACATCCCCCTCTTGCCTAAATTTCCAGCGAGAAAAGGATCAGGATAGGAGAACACTGCTTTGGACACTTGGTCAAATAATTCTTCTGTTAAGCAGATATGGTCAATTGGTACTCAACGCTGCTCAGGATGACCTTTGGCATGTGGCTCTATTCCTCTTCCTCCTTGCTACTGCCTACTCAGAGCGCGGTTCCCATGACCTTCTGTTGTGCCAGGCTGATTGATTTACTCATGATAATATCAATCCTGGAATACAGTTTTTCCCCCATCAGGACATATGACCCACTGTCATATTCAGGGTTCTTGGTCCGGCATCCTTGATTTCCTGATTTTCTCCTCATCCTTGACAGGAGATTCTTGCCGTCAATGTTTGTTTCAGGGCGCAATTAAGAATGCTCATTTATATTCACCCTTGTTGTTTTCTTGTAATAACCTCTTGGCTCATATCATTCTTAATTCTTCTCTGGAGAGCTTATCCCATTAATTTTAAGATTAATTTCTCCGAAATTAGAGCTTAATTGATTTCAGAGTGCATAATGTTGACTATCATATAAGTCTGACATCCCCCTCTCGTCCATCTCATATGTTAAATTCAGAGTCTTGGTACCAACAACTGCTTAATAGCATGTCTGATAAAGACCTTCAGCTATTCCAGCTGTTGAGTTGATTTGCACGCCGAAACTTCTTCTATAGTCCTTCCAGGACTCATACTCCCAGCCAAGTACCTATGGCCAGCACTTCCATGGAATTACCAGAAATGGTAACCAACCCTGACAAAACCAGGTTAGTGATTGTCTTAAATAACTTGTGACCAAACCTACCTCTGTCATTGATTCCCAAGTTATATTTCAAAACTCTCCTGGATTTGGCTCCATTCGCAGATTCTCCTACCATCATCATCAAACCTCCTGAAGCAATGCCCTCTACTCTCAATTGATTGTTCCTCGCCAGATCAGACCTGCTTATGGAGTTCCTTTTCTGACTTGGCCAGTATTACAAGCCAGCTGTTTTGGAAACCAAACTAGCCATTGAAACAGTGAACATTTTGAACTCCCCTATGCAGAATTAAGAGCCCAAGTAACCAGGGCTTTTTCCATAGCTCTGAACTCCTCCAATCTTGAAAACATCCTAGAGATGTTGCAGCCTATGCTCTTTGCTTTGCCAGCCAAGTTCTTTGAAGTTGAGCCACAAAGCTTCCAGACTCTCCTGGCTTTCATCGCTCATTCTGCTTCAGCTTCTGAGAAGCTCATAGATATCATCTTCAGGATGCCATTTGCTCCTTGAATGACTATCTCATTTCTGGTGCACCACATCAGTATCTCCACTGATGGCTTTAATAGGGGGCATAATTCAACAACCCCTGCTTAGTATCCCTTGCTTGATGCCATCCCATATATCCAGTGTTCTTGATGAAGCCTGTTGGCAAGCACTCAAGACCAATCTTTCAGCTCTGGTGCCATATCAGGATTACTTGGGGTTATTTGCTGACTGCCTCTTCTTGTTCTTTTTCTTCTCTCCCCAATATGGGGTATCACATTTGGCATGTTCTGACATTTCCAGTTCTCTTCCCCTAGTTGCTTTCTCGCAGGGATCAGCATTCACTCAAAGAACTTGGTTTTGACTAAATCTATCCCTCACTAGCATCTGATCTCATGTAGATTTTGATGTGTTGTTTACTCCTACTGCAATCCATCAATCTCCCCCAAGAGGTGACATAGGCAGAATCATCCCCAAGTTGAGGATAACCAATAAAAATAAAAGTTTTAAAAAATACTACTTCTTTATAAGCATTTTTAATAGTTGTTTGAAATATTTTTTATTAATCTTTTATTCTACTCATCTTTTTTCTATGGGACCTGTCCTTTTTTGGTTCAGCAGTCCATCTTTTTATTTTATTCCTAAAACTGGTTCCTAGGTATACTTAGACCTACCTGTTTCCTATGGTTCAGAGGTCTTACTTTTTTAAGACTTAACATTTATTCTGGTTCAGAAGTCCCTTTTAAGACTTAACCAAATCATCAGGACATAATCATCTTAATGGTTCATCAGTCCTTTGGGAACTCTTTTCCATTATTTTTTTCATCAATCCATTGATTTAAATACTTAGCGTGGACTCAATTTACTATCCTTCCATCCAAAAGGTTCTTGATGAAGTAGGCGTCTGTCACCGCCTTGGCAATAATCTCAAATGGACCTGACCACAATGCATCCAACTTGTTTCTTCTCCTGAAACCATGTGTATCACAATAAACAACTCTCTCACATATTTGAATTTCTGATAAGGCTGGTCAGTTCTTATCATCCATCATCTTCGCTCAAATCCTTTTCTTCAAAGTCAGATCAAATTCTTTCAATTGCATTTCAATCAGGATATTCATCAATTGGTTAAGGTACTTTTTGGCACTCATCCCCAATGTTGGTTCCACCACCAAATATAAAAAAAGTGGAAACACGGCCTTCCTTCCATATAGCAACTCAAATGGCGTTTTTCCATTGCCAAATGATGACTTATATTTTAGGTGAACGTCACCAAAATAAGGTACATTCCCCACGCGGAAGTTCTTCCTGTGACCAGCTTCCTCATCCACATGGCCAGCGTCCCATTGACTCTTTCTACCAGTCCATTCATCTCCAGCTGGTAGTGTACAAACACGACTCCTTTGATACCATTTTTTCATTTAATTTCAGGATCACATGAGATGTGAAATTCGTTCCATTGTTGCTCAGCAGGACTGTGGACATCCATGTTGGTATCTTACTTGATCTAGGATAAAATTTGCAGTGCTGGTAGCTTCTACATTCACCAGGGCCTTTACCTCAACCCATCTCGTCAGATGGTCAATTGCAACTATGATTTACTTGACTCCCCCCGTGCTCATTGTCAGTGGTCCCATCACATTGATGTACACCTTATGCCAAGAAAATCCAGGTTAGATCAGTAAGTATCCATTCATATTCTTATGCGGATTGTGCAACTGGCACTCCACACAGCAAGTCCATATAGTCCGCAACATCATAGTTGATAGACTCCCAGTAGTAATACTGGCAAATATGATCAGTCATTTTTCTCAGGCCTCTGTTTCCGATGACCTTATGAGTGTTTTGAATGATAGTCGCTCGTTCTGATGGCTTTGGGAATAGTAATCAATTCATGTTGATCAACTCGAAAACTTGTCCAGCCATGGTCTCAGTATTACCATCACTTTTTGAAGCGCACCTTGGATTTCTCAGGGCTCAACTCCAGTTTCTCTGTTGACCATTCTCTAAAATAGCTCATCTACTTGCTGGTATACCACCTGAACAATGGTAACCACAATAAGCTATCTTTATTCTGATGAGAAGCCCCAGCTTGGTGGACTATCTCATAATCATAAGCCTGTAACTTTGGTTCCCATTGGGACAGTTGTCCTTTTGTTTCTCATAAATTGTACAGCCAATGAAAAAAGGAGTGGTCCGTCATCACTTTGAAGTGCAAACCTAGGATATACACCCAAAACTGTTTACAGGCGTAAATGACCACAAGGCATTCATGCTTAGTCATGGTGTAATTCCTCTCAGCGGCTGAGAGTATCCAGCTCACATATGCCACTGGATGTTTGTCCCCAAGTTCATCTACTTGGCTCAATATGGCGCCGATTGCCATCAACAAAGCATCAGTATGAGTAATAAATTCTCAATTAGAATTCAGATATTTCAAAATTGGAGAATCTATTAAATAATGTTGTAGCTCATCGAAGGAGTTCTGGGCTTCTTCACTTCAAATAAATCCTTTTTTGGATCCTTCAGTAAATGGAAGAGGGGCTTGGTGATTCTTACAAAATCCTGAATGAATCTTCTATAGTATCTGACCATTTTAAGAAACACTTGGATATCTTAGACACTCTTTAGCACAGCTATTCGCTCTATGGCTTTGTTTTTCTGGGCTTGCAGCTGCAGTCCACTAGAGATAATTACAAATCCCAGATACTCTAACTCTTTCTTTCAGAAGTATCACTTCCATAGCTTAATCTTCAGGTGGCTGCGGATAGTCTCTTAAACACTTCCTCCAGGAGATGCAAATGATCAGTAAACGTCCTACTAAACACATTTATATCGTCCAAGTACACCAGGATGCACGACAACTTCAAGTCATTTAGTATGGCGTGCATGGCCCTCCACAACATCGCAGTAACATTGCACAGACCCTGGGACATCCTCATCAGTTGATAAAGCCCCTGCGGAGTGATAATCGCGCATTTCACTTGGTCTTCTCTTAACAAAAAGATTTGCTTTTAAATTTATTGCGGGGAAGGCCGACCATGGGATGGACACTTCCGACTATGACTCAGGACAGATAAACTTAGTACCGGGGGAGGCACCCCAGAGAAGCGATGCTATCTCTTGTTGCCAGCGGGAACGCCACTTATGGGGAGGGGAGGGAACGTGTGAAGGGGCCGTAGCCACTATTGAGCACGTGTGGAGGAAGGGGTCTGATTTGATGAACCAGACTGGGAACCAGGAGGAGACCAGCTGTTGGCGACGCGGTGGGAGGTATCCAAACATCCACGCTTGAAAGTGGTCCACCAAATGAGACCAGAATCTGTGGACAGTTTCTGGGAGGGTGGGGGTGGAGCCTGCGATGGCATCTAAGACAATCTTGTGGATGGTCCACATGGCGATTGCAACCACCAGAGCATGGAGGGAGGGTGGAAGGGAGGAGGCCATTGATAGAGCAAACATATCTCTTGACAGACTGAAGGGATGCGTTTGATCCTGGCCCAGCAGACGTTGAACTTCGCGCCATATCACTTTGAAGGGTGGGGCACTTCTCCAGGCGATGGAACAGCGTTCCATACTGGCCGCACACGACACAGGATGAGTGTAAAGCGTTAGAGCGCTCAGCTGTATGATACACCCGCCTCAGGCAGCGCCACACATGGGAGTGGACTTGAGGCTGCAACAGAGGGTGATGTACATATTTCCAGATTGTTTTTTGGGTCTCAATGGAATAAAGGATGTCCATCATGTCCAGGTAGTCCACCCTGGATAGGATATGGGGTTGAATGGGGATCACGCCATCCTGGATGGGTAGCCCCTGTACCTCTTGTGTGAACTGAGGAGAGGGGCGGCCTCTTTGAGTTGTATGTCCACTAATACGAATTCTCCACTCTGCGCTCCGCATGGAGAGTAGGATTCGTTTGTAGTGGGTTTTTGTCCCGTGAGGACCTGTGGCTGATGTGTGTGATGCGAGGTATTTCATCAGGGAGTGGGGGTTTGATGGATTGTTGAGGCCCAAGGCTTAAAGAGAAGTTGGAGTGAGCTGCGCGGGACCAGTAGTGGGATGGGAGTGTAGGAGCGGTGATGGCCGCGATCCAGGTGCCCAGGATCTTGGCAGCATGGGCTTTGAAGTCAAGCAGGCCCATGCCACCATGATGATGCGGGCCAAACATGACCTCTAGCCGCACTGGTGGAGGGCGGCCTGACCAAAGCCATCCTTGCAGCAAGGCATACAAGGATTTGAAGAAGCTTGGGGAGAAGGGGATGGCGTGGGCTCTGAACCAGACTTTGGATAGGAGCATAGAGTTAGCTAAAACAACCCTGCCAGTAAGGGAAGTAGGGTGGGCTCTGAGAGAGGCGATTCGCTTCGTCACATTATCCAGAATATGGCACTCCATTACTGCTGACGCGTATCCGCCTGCCTCTATCCACACGCCCAGATGGCGCACTGGTCCTATGGTAGGACGTGGCATGAAGGGGAGCACCAGTGGAGCGGTGTGTGTTGAGTTAGTAAGGCGTGGATGTGGGCGAGCAGATGGGCCAGGTTGGGAACTAATTGCTGGGGCCCAGCAGTTCTGAAACCGACCAAGGAGGATGATTTTAGTTTTGGAGGCGTTCAGTGCCATGTTGCTTACCCAGAAATATTCCTGGATGAGAGCTTCAAGCGCGCGTGCATCTTGATTATTAGACACCCCAACCACACAATAATTTGCCAACGCCAATATCTTGACTGGGGCTTGGCCTGGCACATGGACCCCAGTGAGTTGAGCATTCACATTTCGCAGTAGTGGGTCAAGGCTGCGTTGTATAAGAGTGGGCTGAGGGGTCACCTTGTCACAAGCCCCTTTGAGGGCGGACTACTTCCGTTAGGAAGCCAGGGCCACGCACTGCCATTGTTGCAGATTCCATGAGCAGCATCACCCAGTTGATGAAGCAAGGGGGTAGGCGGAATTGATGGAGGCAGGCCCTTAGGTATTCCCAGTTTACTCTATCATAGGCCTTTTGTTGGTCCAAGAATCAAGTGCCCCTAGAGGCTGTGGACTGACATACGTTAGCCACAGAGTGCACGTTATCCCAAATCGACCTTCTGGGGATGAAACCAAATTGTTCTGGGGAGTTCGTGGCAGATGCTACAGTCCCTAAATGGTTAGCCATGATTTTGGTTAAAATTTTGGTGTCTGTGTTTGTTAGAGAAATGGGGCGTTAGCTGGCTAAGTCAAGCTTATCCCCTTTCTTGAATAGTGTGACAGTAAAGGCCTCATGTCCTCCTGGTAGGAGGTGCATTTCCAACAGGCTTTAATTAAGTGAGGCAAGCAGAAGTGGGGATATATATTTGAAATATTTTTTGTAGAACTCATATGGAATGCCAACTGGGCCTGGGCATTTTCAGTTTGGCGCACCGCAAATGGCTGTCCATAATTCGTTTGGAGTAATTAAATTCATTATTTCCGGGTATCAGAAAATGGTGCGGATATGAGCTCGGTTGAGAAATTCTGCCACTTCAGCTGGCTGAATTGGTTCAGCTTGGTACAACTCAGAGTAATATTTTTGCATTTTGATTGCCACTTTGGCCGGTGTATCCGCAACAGAATTATCTGATCTTTGCACCTGTGTGCAGGCCATGCTCTGGCGTGATGCAAAAAAATTTTTAAAGAAATATGCGGTGCACTTGTCACCTTTTGTGATGCGTGTGGCCCTGTATTGAACACAAACCCAATGTTTGTGCTGCCTTTTGAGTGCGTTGAGGTGGGCGGCTGCCTCCACCCACTTCTGGCCCCATGCAGGGCTGTATCCCCTAGCTGGAATGTTGGACTCCAAGTGTGCCAATTCTGCCAGAGCATGCGAGATAACCGCCGATGTGGCTCATGAGCTTCTGGAGGAGAGATGGCGAGAGTGGCAGATGGTGTCCTCTTTGAAAGTTGCCCATGTGGAAATGGGGTCCGCGCAAAATGGTGCAACAAACTTTTTTGCCAAAGTTGCCTCTTCCACCCACGTGGAGAATCCTGGTGACGCGAGCTCAGGGGGCGGATTTTGCACCAATGTGGGGCATTAGCAACTGTGACAGGTAGGTGGTAGGTTATTGAGACCAGTCAGTGGTTGGAGAATTCCATTTTCATTGTTTTGAAGTGGGAGATGTGGGGTTGGAATTTCGCCAGCATTAGAATAAGGTCAATGCAGGTTATGGACCTTAATTGGCCATTGTGGATGTGGGGATGCATCATGTTTTTGAGAAGTGGGGCATGTCACAGCAGCGCATCTATTAACCCAAGGGTGGCCTTTAGAACGCGTAGTTCAACATGACCCTGTAGGGCATGGGGTGATGGAGGCCACTGGTCCATTGGTGAGGTTAGCCAACAGTTCATGTCACCAACTAGGAAAGAATCGGGGGGTAGTGGGAGGGATTTGACCAATGGGAAAAAATTCCCGACGCTTGTGTGCACCGTTTGGGGCATAGATGTTGACAATTGCATGCGCTACATTGGCCCACGAGAAGGTGACAACGAGCACTCAGCCATTTAGGAATGTTTCTGAGGATACGAATTTGAGAAAAATTATTTTCTTGAATTAGCACCCCACAGTGCTTCAACTAAAAGGATAGGGATAGGAGGATCATTGTTTTCCAAGTTTCCTCTGAACCTCGTGGACAGTGGGACTCCTGGATGGCCAGGATATCCACGGGTAAATTGTGTTGTAAAAAACTCAGTTTCCTAGCCTGGGACAGGGAGGCCTTGAGTCCAGCAATATTCAACGTCCCTAAAGTGAAGGTTTCCCCCATTGCACCTTAGGTGTGAGGGGTTGGCTCCCGGGCCCACCAGCCTCTTCTAGGTCCCCATGGGCTTTCACAGCAGCGCGGGTGTTAGCAGCAATGCTATTGGAGTTTTTGTTGATTTTTGTGGAAAGAGTCGCGTTGGCTTTGGCCTTCACTTTTGTTTTCCTGACGTCGGACAAATTTTTTGCAGTGCGGATGAGTTCAGTGCACCGTTGAGTGGATCAAATCAAAAAAATTTTCAGTTGGGATAGGTCCCAAGTCAGTTTTGACTGGAGCTTGGGTGCAATGATTGGATGAGATCGAGTCTCCCATCGGATCCTCAGATTGAGTGGCCCACTCAGCATGGGTTTCCCAATCTGATTGGTTGATGGATTCCTGAGTTGCTTCCGTTATGAAGGTTTCCATGTCCTCTTGGCGTTGTGAGTGTGGGATAGTGGTGGTGGCCTTGGCCGTTTCCTTGGCTGTGGCCCTATGGGCCTGCTTAGCCTTCTTCCGTTCTTGTGGGGAGATAGGCTTTACCAATAGGTAGCAGCCTTATGCTCCCCATGGGAAAGTCTCCTTGGTGCTTGTGGTTGGTTCATAGTGCGCCTCTCCATTGGCCATGGCCGCTGAGGGGTGCTCTTGGAATGTGACGCCCTCCTTGATGGGGCATGCATGTGCCTTGTGGCTGAACATGTCACATTGGGTGCAAATGGGGGGCGCGCTGTCCACAGTCACCTGGAATGGGTGGGTGGTATGCCCTGAAATATCAATAAAAGTGGAGTGCAGGATCTGGGTTAGGTCCTTCACGATCTCCTCAGTTGGGGTCAGAACTGCGATGGCTTTGCTGGTGCACAGGTGTGGCATCAGCATGAAGCGTTACATTTTGAAAGATTGTATTTCATCATATATGGCGAGACCATCTTTCAGGTGTTGTTCCAAAATGTCACGTTTTACTGTAGTAGGCAAAAAGTCAAACGTGAGGAAAATTTGGTTTGATTTTGTCCATCTGGTGCATTTGGTTTCAATGACCTATTGCCCTTCAGGAGTTTGACCACTACGCGCACTGCTGCAGCCTCGTCTGCTGCTTTTTTGCTCTCAAAACCTAGGTCCAGCCAACCATGTGACATGGAGTGAGATGCAACATACACCGCGGTTGGGAAAATTTTATGTACATCTTCGCAAAATTTTTCCCATAAGGCTGTTTTTTGGATGTCCAGATACGCGTGGACTCCAAATTCCACCAACAAAAGTGGTTGGGAGTGTGGCATGTTGATGTACTGGTTGCATCGTGCTTGCCATGTGAGTATCTCTGCGGGGAAATTGTGACCGCCAGTTTTTTTAAGATTTTTGTCTATTCTGCCAGATTCTCCGGGGCGTTTTCAAACGTTGGAGGCCGCGGGCCTTCCACCTGCTCCTCTTACCTTGCTTGCCCAACTGCTCCCTGACATGGGCGCAGACTAATCTCCTCTGTGAGATTATCAAACTAGATTCAGTCTTGAATTGAATAGGTTGCAAAAGTGATTGCAACGAGAAAGAAAAGTCAACAAAACGATTTGCTAATATCCCAATATTAGATCCATTGTGGATAAATGCTTTGCTTCTTCCAATCAATCTTATGCATCAGCAATTCTTGGTAGTGGGTCTGAATCCTTCTTTGTAATCTTGTTCAGCTTAATAGTCAATCACCACCTGATTAGAGCTGTCCTTCTTCTTCACAATAAGTATAGGGCTCGCCCAGGGACTTTATGACAGAACCTGAAGCCCATGCTGCACTAGCTTGCTGAATTCTTCCTCTACTACCACTTCAGCTGCCTTTGACCATCAAATTGGTCACATTCTGTTTGGCAAATTTTCCTCAGTATTGACCTTGTGGTTCTCATCTCTTGTGCATCCCAAAATTGTGGTCATCCTTGGTGAATACTTCCCAAAACTTGTTGAATAATTCGAGCACCTCCTCCTGCTGTCTGTCTGTCAGATCAGCAATTTGTTCTCGATCAACCAATAGATTGATACTCTTAATTACCCCAGCTGGTAATCCCATTTCATCATAGGTCCAAAATTCATGGACTAATAAAATTAATATTTAATATTTGTATTTTTATCTATCTTTTGTATTTTCTTTGCAATGGGACTTTTAACCTACAATTAGGTTCAAAGATCCTTGCTTTCACCTTCATCCAAACTGGTTCCTAGGTATACTCTGACCTACCGTTTTCATGGTTCAAGATCTTATTCTCTTGAGATTTAACCATATATTTAGTTCAGTGGTCCTCTTTTAGGACTTGGCCAAAATCTTAGGACATGACCATTTTAATGGTTCAGTGGTCCTCTGGGAACACTGCAATTGTTTTCTTTTAGGTTCAATACTTCCAATTTTTAGTATTGGCCTTCTTCACTATACAACCAGCAGCGCTTTTTTTCACATATAGGCAACACTTGCTGAATTTGGCAATACTTAAAATACTTTAATTTACTAGGCATTCAATCCCGACTTGTCATTCATCCAACAGGTCCTAATTTTCGTATTTCATCAACTGATTCTTGAGTCTTTATGTCTCATTAAATTGTGAATTTCTCATTAGTCAACAGTTCCGTTTGATTGTTCTTATCATTTCTTCTTAAAAACGATTTTTGGAATTTGTTGCCATCCAAAACGTTGGAAGTAAATCTACTGGTGGAACTGTAAACGATCCCTTAATCACACAGATTGATCCAGCTTTGTTAGCTTCATCCAATTTTGTCTTGAATTGATTGATTTTCCTATCAACTCATCCAATGTCTCATCTAGTGTCTCATCTAAGCACTCACTCCTTGGGACTATTTCAAGCGGACCTAATTTCAACTCAAGTTGGCCCTGCTGTTCCTTGGGGCTATTGCAAATGAACCCAATTTCAACCCAAGTTGGCCCTGCTGCAAATATTCATGAGTAGATATCTGGTGGAACAGATTTTCTTGCAGCACTAGACAGTTCCATATCTAGGCTTCAAGTCCTTTCCCATATCTTGAGTATATTCTTTTATTTTCAAACTAGTAGCTCCACATCTTTCTGAGCTGAGTGAATGCAATTAAACGTGATCCACTCACGAGCAGTCTTCAATGACATTACTTTCCTTAATAACTCATTGTTGAAATTGGAAACTTTCTTATTTGCCATCATGTCCTAGTATCTTACTTAACTACACCCCTGTAGTGAGCACCAATTGTTAAAATTTATAGGGTTTCTTGATTATTCTCAGCTAATAACACCTAATTAACTGCACAGGTTCAGTATTGTGCAATTCTCTGCGTTGTCTGATAGTAAGATGTATTCATTTGATAATAGTATGAAGACTATTATTTGTAGTTGAATAAAGTACTAGTATTGGGTCCAACGCTTGACCAGTCTTTCCCCTCAAAATACTTAGGATGTCCTCAATAGGGATTCATTCCATTATACCACCTAACTTGATCCACGCTCAGATCCTTTTTTACGGCTTCTCTCTGAAGACACACAGTTGTCAGCAATCCCCAATTTGGTTCGGCTTCTCTTCTCTGAATCCACACTCAGATCCTTACTCTTTATCCTAAAAAGTCTCCCAATTAAAGCACACAGCAATAATTTTTCTTGAGAAAGAGTAGAACTTAAATAATTTCTTATTAATGACTTCTGGTAAAAAGTTATCTTGTATTATACTAATTATTGGGTAAAGTTATCTCATTTACTGGTAAAATTATATTTATTAAGTGAATTCTTAGGTTAATTTATAGTGGGAATTCGGCGCCCAACCCTCAGTTGGCACCTCATAAATGAAACGGAAGCCATTGCTGTTTAATTGCCTATCGTCATTTCATCAGCAATGGTCTTCTCCATCCTGGCTAGGATTCTGACATTAGATATTCTCAAGACCTAAAATGTAAAGAATCAGAAAAGGTTTCCCTAACGTTTTCCTCTCAATCCCAGCAAATTAACCATATTTGGCAAGCAACCTGCTTAGGTAATGGGACTTGTTACCCATTAAGGCAGGTCGCAAACCAACTGATCAATTTGCTAATTGCAGGTGGCGCCACTCGCCTTGCAACTTGATCCTTAAATTCCCAATTGGTTGTTGATAAAACCTGACTGATTCTAATCTGTACATCTGATAGTTAATCATTGATCAACAATAAGATGCCCCTATTTCATCAGCAACTCTGCCCATTGATTTTAGGCATTCACCCAGATTGATCCTCAACGGATCTGACCCAGGCGAATTACTTAAAATCCCCCAACATTGTTAACCCAAGATCAGGGTCAAATATCTAATTCACTTTGCTATAAGGAATTATCCCCTAGTGACCCCTGGCAATTTAGTCAGCTGGTAATATGGGCAAAAATCATAACGATTTGGTTTCAAGCAAAGTCTACACAAAACAGGCATTTATGTGCCTTAGCATGTATGAAGGCGAACTGGCCAATGCTTTTGTTGAGTGGTTTTACCTCTCTGCCCAGAGATTGTTAACGTCAAACATGCTATCCCTTGATGATGCCATCACGGTACTGTTAACTGGGAAAGTTTCTCACCTTCTCTAGACAGACATATTATTTCAGTAAAGTGCAACTTCCAGAATGTCCATAACATAAAATAGGCTATGTTAGACTTTGCAGATTTTAATACCTGTGCAGCAACCAATGAAGCTGTGGTTAAACTTCATGTTCTAACCATTGAGAAGTTTTCACCTGTAGGTTAATGGGGGTTGCCCCAACAACCCCCATGGGGCCACCTGTGCCTATTCCTCCTGTGAAACCTGCTCCTTCCGTGAGACTTAAAGTAGATATCACTCCTTTCTGTAGGTCTGAGACCTGTAGGCAGTTAATACCGTGCTCCCACACAAGCTCACTAAAGCCACCGTGCCTTCCCTCCAACCAAGATGGTAGTCATGAACCCTAAGGGTAACCCTTTAACAAGGAAGGGCTTGCTGGAAAGAAGTATGATCAGAGGATTGCTAACCAACCTAAAGTGTCTGACTCCCCTACCTCAATTGTGTCATTGCCATTTGTTGAGAATATTCCCAGGGATGAATCTGAGGGGGTTACGAAGACGTTGGTTACTACATGCTGGGAGTACCTGCTGAAGTGGAGATCCCTGATTGATTGAATGCTGGAGGGGTAGACAAGACCACCATACCTGAGAAACATACCTCATATAAGTTCTAGAGTGTCCTGAGTTTATCGACACTGCCAGAGATGCTGATCAGTTCTTGGCTGGTTTAATTCGACCTCTTCAGCAGGTCCATGCCATGAAATCCATCCTGGCAAAATACCCTGATGCTGCTCGAAACCAACCTCCACCTTTCAGGTCAAGGAAATCCTTGCTCTGTCTCCTAACTTTGGAGGAACCCTAATCAAGGTGGAATTGGTTATTTAGAAAGTCCAGGTGATGTCCATCCTGGATACTGGCTCCCCAGTGAACGTAATCTCCTCAAAGCTGATCAAAAGATCAAGCTGGCGCCTGACTTGGAGTACCATCAAGAGTTTGGAACTTTGGAGCCAAACAACACTTTCGCCATTGATGCGTACTCTTCCCTTCCCATTCAAATTGAGAAGCTCATGTTATCAGCCCCAGCAGTGGCATTGGACAACAACACCTATGATATTCTCATAGGTACTCAATTTATGATTGACTATGAGGGAATAATTAACATGAAGCAGGGTTTCCTCTCTTTAATCAATAATGAAGTCCCCTTAGGTTTATTCATTAAAGAACTCAGCAATAATAAATATTCCTGCCTGATGAATACCCATTTTCCGCTTTGCATGTGTCTTTATACCACCTTTGGGCGCAATACAAAGAAATTGACCAATTCAGTGGATGTTAAGGAGGGTATGCCTTTTTATGCTTCAGATGAGGTAGTGATTAAGCCTGGTGAACAATGGGTGGTTGACACAAAGATCACGCTCCAAATCCCACACCACTGCTTTTTGCACCTCATAAGTCTTGAGAGCATTAGCCCTTGGAGCCTTGGGTATTGTCAAGTATCTTTGACCCAGCCTACCAGAGACCTATCACCCTTCTGTTAGGGAACCTCACCCACAAAAACATTGCTGTAAGGAAACATCAGGAGGTTGGCAGAGGCTTGTTAGTCCCCGTGGAGGACATTGAACGTATTCACTTCATTGGCTCTACGCTGGATATGGGCTTACCCACGGACAACCTGGTATGTACCTTACCAAACGTTCATATCTCGGATGAGCTGACTCCATATGAGCTTGAAAAAGTCCATACCATATTGGAAGGCTATAGCGAGATTTTCTTTAAGTCGGATAACAACTATGTCCACATGAAGGACTGGAGCCACTCCATTGATGTTGGTGATTCCCATCCCATCTGGTAAAAACCTTATCACAAGTCAAAGGTGGAAGAGCAGCAAATTAGAACTGAGCTCATTCATTTACTAAACGCGGGCTACTGGTACCCTCGCAAAGCCCTTGGTCTTCCCCCTCTTGCTTATCAAAAATAAAAAGAAGGTCATTGGATAGTCATGGACTACCGCAAATTAAATAACCTCACAAAAAAAGGATAGCTATTCTGACCCCTGCATTGACGATGACCTGGACCAACTCTCTGGCTCTAACTTTTTCTCCGTCATGTAATTGGCTATCGGCTATTGGCAAATAGAGCTTTTGCTCCAAGACCAGGAGAAATGCGTTATCATTCTCAGTGAAGGTCTTTCTCAACCCACCTGACTACCTCAAGGGTTGTCAACGCACCTGCTTTTTCCAGCGAGCCATGGACCATATCTTGCAGAACCTGAAGTTAAGTTGCGTCATCGTGCATCTTGATGGCATCACAGTGTTTTCAAAAGACTTTCAACGAATATCTGACTCATCTGAAGGAAGTGTTTCAGCGCCTACGTGAGTCTACATCAACTTAAAAACCCTCTATGAGCAAATTTTTCAGAGGAGGCTAAATTTCTTTTGACACGCTATTTCCCAAGAAGGTATCCAAATTTTACAGGATCTGAGATAGCCATATATAAAATGCCTCCCCCAAAGAATCTACAGGATATTCAGGTAAATCTGGGCATGATGGGGTATTATAATCAGTTCATCCCAAAGTTCTCTTAGCTCAGCAAGCCCCTTGTCAGCCTATTGATGAAGAACACTCCTTTCCATTGGGGTGAGGAACAGAAGGCCGCTTTTGAGACAATAAAGCAACTGTTACAACAGCATCCCATAATGCAGCACCCAGACTATGATAAACCTTTCATCTTAAATATTGACGCTTTAGAATATGCTGTTGGGCCATCTTGGCTCAACTGGATAAAAGTGGGTATATCATCCCATACCATACTTTAGCAAGATGCTGTCAAAGGCGGAATGCAACTACAGAGTCAAGGAGAAGAGTGCCTTGCCGTTTTGTTAGCTTTGAAACATTACCACCATTCTCTGTATGAAACTACCTTCACAGTGGTTTGGACCATGCTTCTCTGAAATGGTTACAGAACATGAAGGATTCTTTTAGTCATTTAGCGCGCTGAGCTCTAAAGCTCCAGCATTACGACATTAAGATTGAGCACCTTGCTGTGACCCATCGCATGAATATTAATGGGTTGACTCGGCTGCCAATCCTACACTTGGATAATATTGAGGCGGAGAGGTCATATGGCCTCTTAATGACCCCAAGGACTGGGAGGATGAGAATGAGCATGTCCGAAATGTTAGCCCAGTACTCCTGAAACACCAAAGTGGAGAGCGGGAAGTTGTACAAGCAATTGGGGGCAAAGTGGCTGCCTTACCTTTGGCCCTCAGAACGCGTACCTGCTATCCTGGAAGCTCACTCTACCCTAGGTCATGGGGGCAAAGAAAACCTATGAGTGGATTAGGGAGTGGTACCATTTGAAAGGCATTATGGAAACTATTGTTAAAGTTTTGAAAGCCTGCCTCACATGTAAGAAGCAGTATAGTTTTAAGACTAGATATCAATATCAACCAACTACCCCCAACAACATTTCCATACTTTCAGCCTGGACATAGCAGGTCTCCTCCCACAACTGCTAGTGGAAACTGATATATTCTAGTTGGCATTGACCATTTTACTAAGAGGATTGAAGCCGTGTCTCTCCAATCCTAAACGGCCAATGCCACTACTACAGCTTTACATCAAAACATTCTCTCTTGACATGGCTGTCCTCAAGTACTACTCTGCGACAATGGTAAG
The DNA here is from genome assembly GCA_022478985.1 of Massospora cicadina. Classification (NCBI taxonomy): domain Eukaryota; kingdom Fungi; phylum Entomophthoromycota; class Entomophthoromycetes; order Entomophthorales; family Entomophthoraceae; genus Massospora; species Massospora cicadina. The sequence goes on from JAKSZP010004133.1 coordinate 129,588, forward strand.
AACTTCACCTCCAGAGTAGTAAACATTTGGCTACCTCCATGGGAGCTTAAAAGTTCTTCTTGGCACCATATAGTACCTCTACCAATGGGACCATGGAGAGAGTAAATGGAACCTTGGTCTTCATCTTGCAAATATGACATCCTCTGATCAATTCACTAGGATCAATTTCTACCTAGTATTCTTATGGCATACTGAATTAGTTATCACCAGATCCTTAAAATGCCCCCATTCTGGGTTTTGTATGGGAAGGAACCAGGAATACCTGCACTTTTAGCTAAAAATGTTTTCTCCATTAGAGTTGAGGAACCTGAGAAAGCCATGAGGAGATTGACTCAGTGCATCATCCAGCTTCAATCTGAGGCCATGACAGTCTAGCTAGAACTGTGATTAAAGCAGGGCAGGCTGCTAATGAGCTCCAGGCACCCTACCTTCCTTCATAGTGTCTTACATGTTTCTGTATTATCATAACTGCATCACTCCTAGAAGTGGTAAGCTTGGGTTAATCTTGGAAGGCCCTTTTTGTCATCACCTACAAGAGAGGTGCAGAGTATTCTATCAAATCCTTAGCTACAGGGATTATCATTGTCAGAAAATTGCTGTTCTGAGCAGTGGGCTCCACTAGTGTGCCAGATCAACCAGTATGGATACTGGCTGACCCTTGCTGTTTTGCCTTCATAGGCATACTAACCCCCTATGAGTCCACGTCCACCCACCAACCCAGTAGACCAACAACTTCACCTTAGCCTCATGGTCCATTTTTGGTGTGCCCCGGTGAGTCCATCCCCCATCCTGGGTAGCCATGGCACTCCTGCTCTGCACCACCCTCAGGACCTATTGCCAACCTATCTTGGGTATGCCCCAGTAAGCTTATTCCCCATCCTTAGTGGCTATGGAACTCCCACGCTGCACCACCCGCAAGGCTGACAGCCAACAGCACATCATCATTGGTGGTCAGTTGGCCAGGTTCCCATTGATTTCTCATAGGGCTGAGGTATGGGAGCAGGCAGCATTGGCCACTCCAGGCACGTTACCCGCGCCTACTTTGGGGATCTCCAGTCCCACCTTTTCCTAATCTAGCAGACTAACTACTAACAGCTAAAATAAGTTGGGTGAAAGAGAGATCTTTATTTTGAGGGAAGGAGTACTAATTATAATCTAGACTGCTGCGCCTATGAAAACCCTTGGCCATCCAAGCTGCTACCTAACCCAATTGCAGTTGTCCATGGTAGTGATTCCCTCCCATTCTGCTCATCCCAATTACCAAATATCAGATCAACTTATCCTCAGCAAAAGTCGCTAGTTATATGTATATAATTTCTATTATAATAAATACTTGTAGCATCCTCGGCATAAGTTGCTAGTACTCCAAATTAGGCAGTGAATTCATAACTAAATGATTGATAACAAATACCTCAGCTTTCCGCCAGAAAATCCCACAATTATTTTTCATGGCAGTTGGCATCAGGATAAAATTCCGCCAAACTGGGATTCAAGTCAGTAAAATTGTCAGATGATTGATACAAATACATCATCTTTCCTTCAAAAATTCATATAATCACCCATGATTTTTAAGTTAGCGCTGAAATAGGAATCCGCCGCTGCTAGATAATTAATATTTTTATTTTTTAGCACTAGTGGTGCCCAACCTGAAAGGGAGCCTCCATGCATCTTTATTTGCAAATGGGCCAAACAAAGGGATTAACAGAAATAAAAAATCTTAATATGGCACTTCAGATAACAGCCTAGGAAGCTGTATCAGAAGGTGAGGAAACTTTGGGGAAACTTTTGTATGGCGCCCGCTTTAGCTTATGGACCATGGCGGACATCATTGGGGTGGGAGCATCAGCGACATGTGGCATAAGGAGGTATAATTGTGGATTTTCTTTGTAACAATTAATATTTTTATACCATTAAATAATATTGAACTAGGTGATTAGCCAGCAATCACATCCGACTAACTGACACCCCTAATTCTGATATTATTGGGAGGAATCCATCAGGGTTAATTTCTGAAAATCATCAATCAGTTACATGGCCGCTTCCCTGCTGCCTTATTTCTCCCCCCCAACATTCTTGAGGGGGGTGATGTCAAACAATCGCCCTCTCAACTTCAAGAGAAGGACGCTTTGGGTGAGAATAGTCTGAAATTAATCAATACAAAATTGTCTGACTCTCAGAAAAACGATTTTATTTGGAGTAATCATTTTGATCCTCGCCTTCCATCAACCAGGGCAGATTGAGTTGCCCTGATCTCTCCTGACCCTCGGCGGAATGCCCCACCTGAGTTGGAGTGTTTATTAAGCACCAATCACAAACCAAAGCCAGTGGAGATCAGCCATGAGAAGTTTAGTTTAAGACAAATGATTGGGTGCAATATATTAATCTGTTGCTCCATGGTTCTATCCTACCTGTGGTGGACCAATCATATTGGGCTAAGCCCAGATTAGATGAGGAGAATTTATGGAGCACTGATTGGCTGAATTGTTAAAACATCTAAGCCTCAATACCCCACCTGTACTGAGTTTAATTCTAATCCCTTATTAGCCTTTGAAAACCCTAAATACTAGGAGAAGGCATCTAATAAAAGTATCAATTATCACACCCAAGTCATGACTTGGGAGTAAGAAAATAATTTATTTGTAGTTTAAATTAGTGTAAATCTGCCTTGTTAATTGTCACAATTAAAAATAGTTGTATGTGGAATCCTGCAAACATTAGCACCTGTGAGCAATACCAAGCCAGATTCCCACAGGGGGGAACGTGATCTCAACAAACCAGCACACATTTTTCCCTGGTAGGAGCATCTAGGACAACATCCACATGGTCACCAACGTCACCCAGTCAAGCTCTAGCAGGGCATTAGTACTCTTAGATTAGAAAAAGACTTATGACAGAGTAGACTAGTCTTACCTGCACCACTGCATGGAAAGTGCGCACCTGCCACATAAATTCATTGACTGGGTGATGAAGCAAACAACAAACACCAGCATGTCAGTTTTAGGCCCCAGATTCCAGTCAGCTAAAATCTCATTTCATTGTGAGGTGAGGCAAGGGACACTTTGAGTCACCTGTTGTACAATCTGGCTTTTGACCCAGTGTTGTGGGTGAAAGAGGCGGAGCTCAAAGGTATCAGTGTGTGTGAGCAGCCACGTTGAAGGCTCTGGTATATGAAAATGATGAAGTCATTTAATTGCAAGCTTGGAGGACTTGGAGAAACTTGAGTTAATTATCCACCAATATAGGGTAGCAATAATCCAAGAGTCAAAAAATCAAAAACGGAAATCTTACCTGTCAGAGGCACATAGATTACCCAACTAATCTGGGGCGGCAAAACTCAAGACAGGGATTGCCAACAGGCCCCAGCCACAGCCATCTTGAATTATGCCACCCCCACTCAGCTGGATATGATATCTGTGGTGGGTGACAACAGGGCCTTATATACCCAGCGCTATGGCCATCCAAGGAAGACTGACGTCATGATGAAACAGAACAATAGAGCCTTCTTAATTCCAATTTACTAAAAAAGCATTCAAAATTTTCAAAAGCTAGATTCTTTTCAGATGAAACAAATCAAGAGCTGGTCGTTAATTTCAAAGGTGATGTTGTTGTTGCATCAAATGACCCAAATCTAAATGCAAAAAATAGTCTCAACAATCAGGTAGGTATTACAATTTATTACAGGTCTCCAAAATTTACCTGAAAAGATGGAACCTGTAACAAATCAACTAGCTGACCTGACAAACAAAATTAAAACAAAATAATGCGCAATATCAAAGTCTCAAATACCAATGTAAATATTTTGAATAATTTAAAGCCTAATATTGACAGCTGAGACCTTAATTTCAGGTCTCAGAACTTCGCCAAGTATGGTGTAACTTGTAAAAAATTGACTACCTGCTCAGATTTAAATAATTTAAATATAATGAAAATTTAGATTCTAATGAAGCAAACCAAAACATCAAATTGGAAATTAAATTGACAGTAATTGCCATATCATTGGCAAAAAATGAACATTTATTTGGCAAAATTAATATAACTTGCCAGCACTTAAGGACCACCCTTGCCATCCACCAAAATCTACAAAAACCAAGAAACAGGGCGGAATCTGGGCCTCATTTGGGTTGGCGCCTTCAGGAGGCCCTGTGAAACACCTGGGCATCACCCTGAACCTCGACAGGCCAGACCTGTCCAGGATTAAGGACAGCACATCTGAAGCTTGTGTTCTACATCACCTCCATCAGAGGGAGGAAAATATGACTTATGGGGCAAGTCCAGCTGCAAATTTCCTCCTGCTCCCAATCCTCTGGTTCCTTTCCACAGTTGTACCCTTCTCCTCAGTGTTTCACGACTACATTAGGGTCTTACTGTAGTAATGGTTGTGGGACGGCATAAGAGCCCCAATACAAATAGGCCCACTCCACAGACTAATAATTGAAGGAGGCCTAGGCCTCACTGACCACATCACCCAATCAGACAGAGTATTCAGTAAGTGGATAGTTAGAGTGACAAGAATAACCCCTGAAACAACCCACCTGTTTCATGCCGTTTGAATCAACCTGGTCAGGGACCTCAGACTCTCCAACCCCACAGTGCAAAAAGCCCTCCTGTCCTACTTGATGGCCAACCCAAATGCCCACAGTCCACACCAGTCCTCAAGCCTCTCTCCCACAGTACTGAAGATCATCCGTTGAGAAAAGTGGCTGTTTCATATCAACATCATGAGGGGCAAATGCAGCTGAGGGTTCACAACCCACACATATGCTCAGAAACGCAGGAGCTCACAAGTCTCAGTGGAGGACAACCCCCTCCAAGAACCCAAACCCTAGTCCATATCAATCTCCTAGGCCAAAATGATCATCTATATGATGAAACAACTTAGATAAAAAATTTGAAAATTTGCAACACATGATTTGCTTTACCCAAAAACTAGTGAGCGCATCTGGCGATGCTTATATAGAGCCTACTAAACAGTTGAGAGGTTTAACTCAACCCAAGAACCCTGTAGATTGTGCAGCGCAAAGGAAACCCTGTTGTATAGGTTGAAAGAATGCCCAGAGGCCCAAATTGTTTGGAAACTAACATGGCCACTGATGGCACCCAACCAAGTGCCCACCAAACTCTGCCTGATCACATATTTTATGGCACTTATTATTGACTCACGCATCCCAGAATTGTCTCATGCAACTATTTTCACATTATTCCTATGGACAATTTACACTATATAACATAAGGCAATTCAAAATTTAGCCCCAAATCCCGTTAAAATTAGCAATTGTTTTAACAAAATTATGATTAGAGTTCAACATTTGGCTGTTTGGTGAAGTGATTCCATGCCAACTTCAGAGTATGGTATAGAGCTGGCTTCTACACCTCTTCAAACTGTTGACTCATAACTGCAACTCTGCCTCAACATCCATGAAAATTCATTAAGAATCTCAAGCAAACCTCCTCCAACGTTGCAAGGTTCTATGGGAACACTTGCCACAATGTTCTCCCTTGGTACTCAGGTTTAGGTTACAGCCTCTTTATTTCCTTTTCTCTCCCCCTCTCTTTGGTGTGGCATATTTGTCCCAAGTTCAGCCCACCTCAAATAAAAATTCTTTTTTTATTATTAATATTATTATATTTTCTATTATTAATATTTAAATATATTATTATTATTATTATTATTATTAAATTATTATTATTATATTCTCTCCCTTTTCCCAAGCCAACGTAAAACAATTGTTAAGGTTTACCCTCCTCAAAAATCTAGGCCAATAGTTTTTTGATATCCAGAATCATTATGCACTTCCTGGTATTCTTAAGTATGGGTTATAATGATGGGAGTTGCAAATTTAAGGGGATTTGCTTATTACCTCGCTTATAATAGCCACTGAAATTAAACCTTTTACAATTAAATTGATTAGTATTTTAGTTTTAGGGCCACTGTTTTCATACAGTCCCATTTATTTTATTATAAAATATTACTGACCTGTGCAGTTTTAAATCAATGCCTATGAGCTGGTTACAACAGCTTACCTCAAATAAACTATTGTATAATCTAATATGCTTGATCAATAATGGTATGTCATATTTTTGAGAGCCCAAGTTTTATCTATAGTATCTAATAAGCTAACCATCAGATCATATACAAGATCAATTAAGGATAAAAGTCTGATACCTTAATTTTAAAGTCATGTATGAAGTCTCTAAATTATGTCTAAACTATTCTTAGTTTATATATAATCAAGATGTTATCTTACTATTAGTACCTTTGACAAGAATTTATACACAGGTATTAACAGTACTTGAAACTAAAACCTAACCAAAACTTTTTATAATAAACTATGATAGCAATTTAAGTATAAAATAAGCTATCTAAAAATCTATCAACACTAGGTGCATAGCTTTTCTATAAGTATATGAGTTTCAATATATAGTTTTAATGACCTTCAAACAATATTTCTACCTGATAAAAGTACATTTTGTTTTTATACAGTAAAACCTAATATATATGCCTATTTTTTCATATGAATTTTTTATACACAGAAAATTTACTTAGTTTAATGTATGCTTGTTTATAATTTAGTCTGATTAGCTTTATATGTAACATAATTAAAAGATAGGGATCTAGTTTATTTACACAGCCAAAAGATTATTTTTTATAATGATATAAAATCTAGAATAAAACCTATTTAGATTGACTGCAATTCTTATACTGTCCTATAAATATCATAAGACAAACTTTATCTATATTTTTCTCAAAAAGTACAGTACTATATCAATATAGCTTTAATATATTGCTACAGATTCTGATATTAACATTTTTGAACTTGGTTTCTTACTGTCAAAGTAAGAAACAAAATAGGCTATCATGATTGATGATAACTGAAGATTTTTATAACAGTTTAAGTTTTATAAATTACTAGCCTTATCTCCCCCATGCTAAGCTACAGAGTATTATCATTCAAGGTTTATTTATTGTTATAAACCATATATTCTAACATTTTTTTGTATTATAAATCATATCTCATCCTTTAAAGTATGAAGTTCATAAGTCAGATTTTTTGATCTTAATAGAAACCTTTTATACTAATAAATTAGTTATAACTTTGTATTGCAATTATAGAGCTATAATTACTATGTTTGAGAAGGATTCTGAATGAATGACCCATCCTGTTATGGCATGAGGCTCAATGTCAAATTATAAGTGGTCTCATTGGTGAACTGATGATCTAATTGATTGGTTTTAGCTTAGATTTCTGATAGTTAAGCCATCTATAAGTCAGGATCAGGTAATTGAATTTTTTTATTTAACAGAATACCATTAAACACAGCTTAAAGATGAACTATTAGGTTAATTGAATTACTACCAAATGCTATCTTAAAACAAAAACACATTATATTACCATAAGATTATTTTTATATTAGAGTTTTAGACCCCAAAGGGCTCCCCAAAAGGATTTTATAAAGAGACTTGTAATATACCCATGCTTTGCTATGGTGTTTATAACTTATCAGATTTTTTAATTTTTTTAACTCCATATCATTAATTTAATTTTGATAAGAGGGATGAAGAAAAAATTATGTTTGTCCTAGCTATAACGGGTTTTGAACTTGTTAAAGCATTTTTACTCCACCTTAGCTTGTGGTTATAGATGTGCACAACTTTTTTAAAAAACTCCATACTTGATTTAAAAATAATTTTAAGGGAAAGTAAGAGGGAGGCCAGAATACAGGTGATTCAGCCAAGGGTAAAAAGGACTGGGGGTTTGGGCTGCAGAGTTCTAGCACTCTCTGACCATTGCTGATTGGCGATCGCTATTGCTAGCCACAGTTCTAGTATTGGCAGGCTTACAGGCCAATCAATTCTCAGACAATTAGTTGCCTCATCCCATATGATGAGCAATCTGGTGGGGAAAGCCAAACGTGCGGCTTTATAATACCCGGGATTAGGTGCAAAAAATTTGAGATCTGACAAAGCTGACTGGAAATAATCCGAATGGTCTTCAATACCAAACCTTTGTGGTGGGGCGCTCATTGCTCAAAATCTTAACGATGAGCGCACAGTGAATTACCCATACACAATAATGGTAAATGAAGGCTTGTAGTTGGATCAGAGTCATTCTCAGGGTTTTCATAAAGAAAAGATCCTATGATAGATGTATTCCTGGTGGTGATTGTTCACAAGATAGGATATAATGCATCATGGTCCAATATTTTTTTCCACAGCGCATTCAATGTAATGGCGGGCTATGTTTGCTTCTGGTTCAGCGCATATGGGGCATTCTTTGTGCTGGTAGTCTGGCCCACTGTGCTTGCCCAATTTGAATGCCTGATTTAGGATCCACCAGGCTACTGAATATTGTTTGGCCATCACCAAGTGGGAGTTCAGGCCCAAAATCAACTCCTTCATCAGGTATCTCGGACATTCTCCTTCTCAACTTAAGAAAAAGAATGTTGGAGTTATTAGTGCTCCCAAATCTGCTACTATGATTGGCCCAACTCCTGTCTAATCATCAAATAATATTGTGGATATCAATGATATGAGTAACCATGGCGAAAAGACCTTGGCGGATTCTCGGTGGAATCCTAGCTATTGAAGAAATACGGTTTATCACATTGTTTGGCTTAAAAAGGTAATAACTAATAATAAAATACTAGGGAGGTTACCTCAGTGGTAGAGTATGGACCCTCTACCACTGCCTCCCAAGTTCGATACTGGTAATGGACTTTGGGTAGGGGACAATTTTGACTGTGTTGGTTTTGTGCGCCAATGCCCTGAACTGAGATAGCAAAAATAGCAAAGGTGGTCCATGGAGTTCCTGGCCTATTGTATGCCGTGCATGGAGGTTTTGTGGGTTTTATCTTCCTTTCCCATTTTCTTCACTTCCCTAATTGGTGCAGTACCATCCCCAGGTCAGCCCACCTCAAATAAAATCTAAATTAAAATTTAAAATAATAGGATTACTCTGACTTCTCAGCCAAATTTGGGGTGTTTAAAACTACACGAGTCTGCCCACTGCAGAGGTGAGAAGATTTTATCCATCAATGATTGGGTGCAAATTAACCAATCATTACTACTCAGATCTGAACCTTCCTGAGGTGAGAATATTTTACCCATCAATGATTGGGTACAAATTAACCAATCATTACTACATGAGTCTGACCACTGCTGAGGTGCGAAGATATTACTCAATGATGATAGGGTAAAATTTAATCAAACATTACCACCCAAGTCTGACCACTGCCAAGGTGCAAAGATTTTACTTGACAATGATAGGGTAAAAATTAACCAATCATTACCATATGGTTCAGTTTTGCCTCAAAATATTTATCCTCAATCTGATAGGCCAAAAGTCCATATTTCCTAATCTAGATAACTCAGCTTTATTTTCTTTTGCCTCAAATACTATGGTCTCAAAATCTGAACTAGTTTAAATAGGAAAAACTAGTATTGAGAAAAGGATCTTTCCTGGTTTTGCCCCGCTAAAACAATAAAAAACATAAGAACTTTAACTAAGCGTTATTTTATACTTTTATTAAAAAGTAAGATTCTCCCTCTGAGAAAATATTTGTGGCATCCATTGGTGGATCCCACAAGGTAGTTGGTGTCATGGCCTTCAGTAGTCCAGTCATTTGGGATTCATGGATGGGTGGGTGGATTGCACCCTGGTCTCAGGAGCGGATCCCCATATTCTATCAGCATCAATTTGTACTTTATTTTGATCAACTTTGTTGCATATTTCTCATCAATTCAGTTATGCTCCTCCCAGCTCATTGTGGAAATCATTGCAGAATCACATGCTTTGATGTCCCTTTGAATTTGGTTGGTGTCTCAGTCTGATCACTCAAATGACCATCCGCCCTGGCGCACGGCCCAATTGCATAGTTGCCAGTATTGTGGAGTACCTTTTGGGAGGTGATCCATGGGTGGTGCGCCATCCATTCACATATTGATCAGGGAGAGACTGGCTCTTGGAGGCCTTGGCTCATGCCCAGTTCACACCCCACGCTAGGGTAGGCAGCACATGTGCATCTGTGTTAGCTTCAGGAATGACTTCCCCATATATGCTGGGCATGAGATTCAAAGTCCAGGAGGCCCATGCCTCCTTCATTATTTGGCTTTGACAGGGCTTCCAGCAGAATTGGTGCTGCCTTTGCCTTGTACCACAAGAAGGCTCGGAGCATTGTCCTGATTTTCTTCTCTAAGTTTAAGCAGAATTGGCAGCACATGAGCAACATACCACAACTTTGAGAAGATGAAGACGTTTATTGCCTGCACTTTCTCCTCAAGGCATAGTCTGGCGCTCTTCCAGCATGCCATTTGGATCAATAAGCTTGACAATACTTCCTGTTTGGTCTCCAGTACTGCTGGTCCCTTATTGTTGAAGAGTATCCCAAGGTATTGGATTGTCTGGGAGTTCATGATTGGCGTTGTGTCAGTTGGTGGGCTGAAGTTCAGGTTGCTGATCCTCATCACTGAGGTTTTGCCAAGTTGATTTTTGTGTTTGATGCAAGCTGGTAGAGGTTTAATAGTTCCTCGGCGCCCTGGAGGTCAGTTGGTGAGCTTATGCCTACTACCATATATCATCAGCAAATGCTAGCATCTTCAGTGACATTTGGTTAGGGTGGACTAAACCCCAGAGCTTCGTGTCCGCTGCCGCCAGTAGAATGTTGGCTGCAAAATTAAAGAGTATCAGTGACATAGGGTCGCCTTGTCAGAGACCTTGCCTGACAGGAATTTTGTTGATTACGCCATCTACAACAATCACCTTTGTTACCAGGCCTGAGTACAGTGTCATTATCCATGCTCAAAAAGTGTCGGGGATACCAACTGCCTTTAGTGCCTTGTGAAGGAATGACCACACTACTCAGTCATATGCCTTTTCCATGTCGAGGAACATAAGGTACCCCTGTTTGATGCCCCTCACATCCTGGAGTACGCTCTGGACTGAACCATTGCTGTCTCATATACTAAGGCCTTTGATGAAGCCATTCTGGGCCTTATGGAGCATGCGCGGTGCTGTTGCCATCAGCCAATTAGATAGTATGCATGTGAGCAGTTTATAATTGGTGTTTGATAGCACAATCAGGTGCCAGTTCTGAAGTTGGCAGATGAGGCCCTTTTTGCACAGAAGTACAATTTGGGTCTCTTGGCCTCCCAGAATTTGCTGGCCATTTTGTAAACAGTGGTTAAAGAGGGCTTTGAGCTCTGGCGCGATGCAGTCTTAGAATATACTGTATATTTCTGCACACATATTGTTGGGGCCTGGTGCTTTCATTCTTGGCGACTCCTTTAGCGCCCTCTTAACTTCATTAATAGAGATTTTGGCGGATAGCTTGGTGACATCTTCTGGTGTACAGCCCCCCAGTGCCATCTTGGCCAGGTCAATAAGGGTTTTTGTCACCAATTTGCTAGTTTCTCATTGTCAGAAAAGGTCACTGTAGAATTTCTCGACCTCACGCTTGATCATTTTGGGGTCTGTTGATACTCCCCCTTCCGCTGTCTCCACTTCCTGTACCCTAGCCTTGGTTTGAATTTCCTTGAGGTGCTTCAGGCCCTCTTTGGTCATCATCCCCTCGAGGCTCTGATATTGGTAAGTCTTGTTGGTCCATCTCTCTGAGTCTTGCTTCATCATTATGGCACAATACTTTTTGTGTGTTGTTTGGTAGTTGTGGGATCTGCTAATGGAGGTCACAAATAATTTCTCAGAGTGATAAACTTACTTTTTTATAAAGTATAAAATAATGCTTTTTAAAAGTTTTTATTTTTTTTATTATTATAAGCGTGGCAAAACCAAGAAAAGCCCCTTTCTCGATACTAGTTTTTCCTATTTAAACTAGTTTGAATGTTGAAACCATCAATGTTTGAGGCAAAAGAATGTAAAGCTCAGTTATCTAAATTAGGAAATATAGGCTTTTAGCCTATCAGATGGAAGATAAAATTTTTGAGGCAGAACTGACCCATGTGGTAACAATTGGATGAATTGTATCCAATCACCAGCGAGTAAAATCTTTTCACCTTGGCAGTGGTCAGACTTGGATGGTAATGATTGGGTGATTTTGGTGGTGGTTGGACTTGGATGGTAATGATTGGCTAATTCTTACCTTATCATTATTGAGTAAAATCTTTGCACCTCAGCGGTGGTTAGACTCAGATGGTAATGATTATAACTCACACCCAATCATCATCAGGTAAAATCTTCTCACCTCACAGAGGTTTAGATCTGAGCATTATTGAACTCCTCGAATTCGGCTGAGAAGTCAGAGTAATCCTATTGTTAGTATTTACTTTTTTAAGCCAATTTTGTGATAGATCATACTTTTCTGATGGCTAGGATTCCACTGAGAATCTGCTAATGTCTTTTCGCCATTGTCACTCATATCATTACTAGCCACAATATTATTTGAGGATTGGGCAGGAGATGGGCCAATCATGGTAGCAGATTTGGGAGCCTAATACCTCCAACATTCTTTTTTCTTAAGTCAAGAAAGAGAATGTCCAACATTGCCCCCTCAAGAATGTTGGAAGGGGTGTAGGGTCGAAGGAAGCAGCCATGACCCAGATTATGATAATTCTTGTAGCTAAAGACTTTATAGAATACTCATCTCCTCTCTTATGTATGATGGTATATGGCCCTTCCCAATTTGATCCAAGTTTGCCACTTTGGGGAGTTGTGCGATTGTGGTAATATAAAACCCTATCCAACACTTGGTAAGAGGGTAGAGGAGCTCGGAGCTCATTGGCAGCTTGGTCTTTTTTATTCACTGTTCTTGCTTGACTAGACTTTATAATATACAATTTTTCATCCCCAGTGCGCAAAGATCTAGACTGAGATTCGCGAGGGGTAGCATCCTTGATTGAATGATTCCCTTGAGCCTTGGGACAAGTAATGGCTGCCTCCGCAGCCTTTGAGGTAGACTTCTCTTATTAGGCTGTATTTTGGGAGCCTGAACTTTTCCTTTGAAGTTGGTCTTACCTAAGAGATTGGAGGGGTTTTGGGATGTGATTTTCGTGTCAATTACTCATAGTTAACCTGGCTTAATCACCACCTCATCTGCCGCAAAATTTGAAATACCATTGCTAGCCTCCACTGAATTGAGCGATTTCTTAGTGTTGCGCCCAGAGGTGACATAAGGCAAAGCGGAAGAGGGCGTTCTTCGCTGGATAAAACTAAGGGACCGTCGTAGTTCAGTAAAGATAGGGTCCCTTGCCTCATATTGATAATGCCTTCATACTCGATCATAAACTGAGTACCTATAAGCAAATCATAATCAATATTATCCAAAGCCACTGCGGGGGCTGATAGAATAAGCTTCTCAATATGAATGGGAAGGGATTAGTAAGCACCTAGTGCATGGGTGTTATTGGGACTGGCGGTTCCAAAGTCTTGGTTGTACTCCAAGTCAGGTGCAAGTTGGATCTTTTTCATCAACTTGGAAGAGATGATGTTCACTGGGGAGCCGGTATCTAAGATAGCCATCACCCAGACTTTTTGGATGACCACCTTGACCTTCATGAGTATCCCCCCAGAAGTGGGCGATAGCGCTAAGACCTCCTTAAGATGGAGATTGGAGGCTAATTTGCACGTGGTCTTGGGGTACTCTTCCTGGATGGATTGCATGGTATGGCCATGCTGGATAGGGCGAATAATGTGAGACAACACCTCATCGGCGTCGCTGGCAGTATTGATATTGATGGGCTCCCCTAGAACTTGACGGAGGTAAGTATCCTCAGGTATGGTGGATTCATCTACTCCTCCAGCGTTTAGGAGATCAGGGACCTCCACTTCTGCAGGAGCTTAAATAAGTAATACCCAACGTTTTTGTAACCCCCCTCAGAGTTGGCCTCAGGGGTATTTTCTACCATGGGCAAGGTTACGATTGAAGTGGGTGAGACAGTCACGAGAGGTGGTTAGTTTGCTTTGCTTCAACCGGCATTTTTTCAACTCTAGTAGTTCTGGAGGACATACCCTTAAAGCGAGCACCTATGGATCGAGCTGAGGGGAAACCACAGTGGGGATCTCCGCTTTGCATGGATGAGGAATGTCCGTTTTAAGTCGCACCAAAGAAGCAGGTTTTGGGGGGAGGATAAGCACAGGTGGCCTCACCTCCAACGGGAGTGCCCCCCCCCCCCCCCCCCCCCAAAAAAAAAAAAACCCCCCCCCCCCCTTCAGCAGGCTCCAGCTCCTCTAAGGGGATATGAGCGACATCTAACAAAGCCCTCTTTATATCTCAGAAGGTTGTAAAGTGGCGTTTCACTGATACAATGTGCCTGGTGAGAGAGGTTGTGAAGCTAACCCTGTTAAGATGGCGGCGATAGCGTCATCCAGGGTAAGCAGGTAAGCTGTAGCCAACCTTTGAGCAGTGAGGTAGAACCGCTCAGCAAAATTAAAGAGGGTTTCACCCTCGTACATGGAAAGGCGCATGAAAGCCTGTTTTGCCCGGTGTAAGCTCTGCTGGGACCCAAATTCAGCCAAGAGGGCCTTCTTGACCTCTGACCAGGTGTGCTGAGGATCCAAGTGAGAGACGATCAACTCTTGAGCTTGGCGGCTTAAACAGGGAAAGATGTACTGAACTTTTTGTTTATCAGTAGCGCCATCCATCGCAGCTTCATAAACATACAAGAAGGAGGAAACACTCCCTTCACCAGGGGTGTATCTGTCCTTCATGGGTAATTTGAATGGCCATTGCTCTAACTCTTTGAGACGGGAGAAAGAGCTGGCTAGTTGCTTCTTGAGAGCAACTATTCGCAAGTCAGGAGAACTGCTCACATTGACAGTCTCCATTTTGTTAATACTTATTGAAGTATTCAGGGGCTCAACCCCTGTAGTGAGCACCAATTTGTGGGATCTGCTAATGGAGGCCACAAATAATTTTTCAGAGTGAGAAACTTACTTTTTAATAAAAGTATAAAATAATGCTTTTTCAGAGTTTTTTTATTTTTTATTATAAGCATGGCAAAACCAAGAAAAGGCCCCTTTCTCAATACTAGTTTTTCCTATTTAAACTAGTTTGGATTTCAAAACCTTTGATGTTTGAGGCAAAGAATGTAAAGCTCAGTTATCTAAATTATGAATTATAGGTTTTTAGCCTATCAGATGGAAGATAAAATTTTTGAGGCAGAACTGACCCATGTGGTAACGATTGGATGAATTGTATCCAATCATCAGCGAGTAAAATCTTTTCATCTCAGCGGTGGTCAGACTCAGATGTTAATGATTGGGTAATTTGGTGACCAGACTTGGATGGTAATGATTGGCTAATTCTTACCATATCATTATTGAGTAAAATCTTTGCACCTTGGTGGAGGTTAGACTCAGATGGTAATGATTATAACTCACCCAATCATCATCAGGTAAAATCTTCTCACCTCACAGAGGTTTAGATCTGTGCATTATTGAACTCCCTCGAATTCGGCTGAGAAGTCAGAGTAATCCTATTGCTAGTATTTACTTTTTTAAGCCGATTTTGTGTAGAACATATTTTTCTGATGGCTGGGTCCCATGAGAATCTGCTAATGTCTTTTCATTGGCACTCATATCATTACTAGCCACAATATTATTTGAGGATCGGGTGGGAGATGGGCCAATCATGGTAGCAGATTTGGGAGCCCTAATACCTCCAACATTCTTTTCTTAAGTCGAGAAATTCCCTCCCTCAGCGTGGCTGGTGCCAGTTGCCATTTGCAGTTCCTTGGGGGTTCATCAAGATCAATATCCACGTGGATGACCATGTGGTCACTTTCAGCATTTATGCTAACTTTGCTGCTGGATGTCATTGGCTTGAGATCTGATGACACTAGGATGTAGTCTAAGCATGACCCTGACAGTGGGGATCCAGCGGCATAATATGACCATCATGTTAAGTTGGCTGGGTCATCATCCTCTTCATCAATTGTTAGGCACATCCCCAATTTTACTAGGTAATCCAGAATCTCATCGGCCTTTCTGTTGGGCCATTCTCTCATTAGGAAAGTATCCCAGCTAGCATTCATCCAATAGTTCAGGTCTCCTGCTATTACGGTCATCACTTCAGATGGCACTTTCACTAAGAATTCCCAAAAATACGGTTTTTGTGGTGCTTCATTGGGGCGTAGACTGTTACCACTCATATGCTCTTGCCAGTTTCTCTGTTTGTAGTCATTGCTATTAAGATCCTTCCGGCATGAGTTTCCTCCACAAATTTCAGGTCTATTTTCTTGTCCATTGCAATGATCGCTACATGATCCATCCAGAGGGCTTGGTTGCCTATTTTTCAGGACCACAGGTGGTTTTTTGCATCACAGTTTGAGCTCAGCACCATTTCCTTTTGGTTACCAGCTTGCAATTCTGAAACAAAAATTAGGTCAATATAATTATTAGTTTTAAAAGGTGCATCTTCCTCCTCCTCATTTTGTATGCTCACCATCCCCCAAGCATTTGTGGTTGCTATCCTCATTTCTGGCTGCCCGATCCATGGGTATGAGGTTTAGCATTGTCTGGGTTATGAATGAGTCACGTACTGAGGTCTGGTTGGTAAATGATGATGGCGTCAATGGTTGGCGGGGTGTATTATTCAGTTTTTGGGTCAGTTGGTTGGGACTGGGATTCTATTCCTGGGCATCCTGTGTACTGGGAATTCAGTTGCCATCCCCATCTCCATATCAATGGATAATGGGGATGGTTTTATGATTGGGTTTGGATGCCCCTTGTCCCCTGCTGGTGGAGCATCAGATTCCCCCTTATCCGTCATTCAGATTCTCACCCCTTTGTTCAATTTAGTGGCAGAACTTGATTATTTAGACAGTGCTTGTCCAGCCAACTTCTTCAATTTCATCGCTCCTGCTAATTTTTCCCCAGTTGCCTCAGGTTTATTTGCTGATGACTTCCAATTCAATTTAGTATTTTCTTTCAGTTTGTCAGGCTTTGATTTCAATTTGTTGGCTTCCTGCGTCCGTCCTTTCTTGAAGGACTTCTTTGAGTTCACCTTCTGCCATCTTTCCTCCTCGCAGACAATCCATTCCGCTTGGGTTGGACATTGCTCTGCTGGTCCAGGGTCTGTTCCCTCATCCATTGCGTATGATTTGGGGTTTGGATTTATAAACAGCTCATCATCCGCTTCAGGTTGTTTAGCTGCTTCTTGTTCCCATGCTTCCCTATGTGCCAGGTACAATTCTTGTTGTTGGAGTTTCATGTCCACTACCTCTGTTGGGTTGCGTGGGATCCATTCTCTGGCTTTTGGGCGGAGGGAAATCTTAACCAACCTTGGTGATCCCCCCAATGGGGTTGTATTTATACTCCCGGGTAGTTTTACCTTTACAGTGATGGCATTGAGCCTTGTGTGGCCAGTCTGGCAACAGAATCCGCACACTTGTTTGGCATCTTCCTGTTCGATGTATACTACCCTGTCGAGGCTGAGCAGGTGGATGAATCTGGGTAGGGTTATTTTGTTCAGTTTTATCCAGGGTGCTGGTTTGTAAAGCGCTTCTACTGTCTGGGGGCGGAGGCACTTTGCAATGTAATCGCCACCAGCTTGCCAAAATTCTTGTACTTCCTCATAGTACAATAATCTAGTCCAGATTTCTTCATGCACCCACTCCTGTTTGCAATTGGTAGGGAGATTCTGGAAGGTTACCCACCTTGCGGTTTGGCTGGCGTATCTGGTCAGCTCCATACGCAGATAAATCCCCTTATATTTGATGCCGATTTTGAGGCATTTCTTGTGGTCCAATTTGCCTGGAATCACTATATCTATATATCCTTGTTCAGGTACCCAGTGGTGATTGAAGTCCCCTCCAGCTAGGAATTCGTCGAGCTCCTGATAAATTGACAATATCAAGTTGAACCATTCCTCCTCCACTAGCTGCAGGTGGATTTAGATAGTGTCCTTTAGGTATAATTTCAGTGCATGTCGATCTGTAAAGCCCCCACTGATCAACTGGCAGATGTACTCAATGTGGCTCCCTGCTCCATTCCAGGTGTTGTCATCAGTATGCGCTGCTGCTGCACTGTAGGATTTGGTTTTCGCGCTTGGTTTGGGTACTTTAGCAGGGGTCTTCCCTTTCAGAATCCATCTTATCAATTCATTGAGTCTGAACCCCCAGTTGAGGAACACTTTAATCTGATGAATGCTGATACCTTGGTGGCTGATATTTTTAGCCATTTGCACTCCAATCTTGAGGCTTTGCCACTTGAGGGCATCTGTTGGTGAGAACCCCAGTTGGTACCACTTTAGGGTGGATTCCAGGCTGCACATTGGGTGGAGGTATTTTTGAAGGACCTCCAGCGTAACTGAGCTACGCTGGCACCAGTCCCTTGCCATGATACTATTCTAGCCCCCATTTGTAAATACTCATGCCATGGCTGCTGGAACTCCTTCCTCACTCCATTGGAATGCTTTGGAGGGGGTGAAACCTTCAGCAGCTATGGGGCCGCTAGCATTGGTTCCAGGAAGGATTACTTCCAATCCTGGATGGTTTTGATGCGGATCCCCACTTTGAGCCATTCTTGGTTCAAGTCTGGGGTTGTGACCCCTTTCATTGCTGTTGCCGCCTGTGGTGAAATCTTGCGTTTCATCCACAGTTGGGCTAACTCAGGGGTGAACCCCGCTGCATCCCAGTCTGCAGCTTCAGCAATTGTTGCAACATTGCGCCAGATTTTCCACTTTTCTATCAGAAAATGTCAGCCTCTAAGGGTTTTGTAAATAGGTTTAGTCACCTCCAGCTCCGCCCATTAGCGCACTAGGTCCATACTGGCCCCCGCTTGGAATCAGTAATTCATTTCCATTGGTGTGTCTCCGTTGGCAGACCAGTTGATGGCCTCTTCCAGTGACCAATCCCAAAAAGTCCCCACTCCACCGCTTTTTCCTTTGTCCAGCCCACTTTCATCAGGTCTGATGCAGTGGCTGGTGGGATTTAGGTGTATGACCAGTGTAGGGCCTTGGTGGCCTTAAACCCAGCCGTGATCCACAATAGTGCCTCCTCCAGGGTGAATGTGGTATTATACCATTCCAGTGCTGTGTCCACTGGAATGGTGTGTCAGGCCCATTTGAGGGCAGTCTGTCATGTGAACATGACATAATAGTGGGGATTAACCCCAAAGACAAGGCTGGGCGCCTGGAGGCCCAGAAGGTGAAGTTTCAGGCCCTTTCTAACCTGAAGAACATTCTGGACCAATGCTGGGTCTGGGCAAAATATGCCCAGGTTAGGACCAGTGGTGCACCAAATGCCCAGCCCCTGATGGCAGCCCAAGCGTTAAAACAAACTATCTACCAAATTTTGGTAGATAGTTTAGTTCACTTAGTTTTGGAACAAGGGTTCAAAACCCATTCCTGCTATGAAATAACGCGCTTGGGTCAAATCCAACTTCAGTCAATAACTCGAGTGAAGTCAGTTTCAGCCTATTTTACTAACTTGGATGGAAGTATTGCCCTATTGGCGAGTCGCTGCTTGGGCCCACTGTGGCATAACCCCAATTTCCCCATCTGAGCTTAAATACATTTACCCCTGACCAACATTCCTTGTTGGTCAACTTCCCAAATAAACCTATCTCCCATTTTAAGTCATTTTTTATTTTATAATATTCTGAACGCTCCTGTGCACAAACCTCTTTGAGGAGGACTTGTATTCCGTTACCTCTTTGCCATTGTAGTACCATTATGCTCTCCCTCATGCACCATTTGTCCGCCCAAGATCCTCCAACCTGGGCCGCCTAACCCCGTCAATATTTGCACCGCGTCACCC